>BQNB010121141.1:6717-20508 GCA_026074375.1 Tanacetum coccineum
TTCTCTTTTCTTATACGGCAGGTATCTAGCGGGAGATTGGGCATGAGAGAGTGTGTGCTTAGGAAGTGACCTATTTAGCTTCCTTTCTTTATATCGCAGGCATTTTGATGTGCTATACTATCTTGGACACATGTTTCGTCCTTTAGACTTCTTTTACGTTATTCATGTTGATCTCATAATTGGGAGCCGTTATCCCCTTCCACGTATCGATGATTTATTTGATCAGCTTCAGGGCGCTAAACATTTTTCCAAGATTGATTTACGATCTGGTTACCATCAGTTGCGAGTGAAAGAGCAGGACATTTCCAAGACTGCTTTTCGCACACGTTATGGTCATTATGAATTCTTGGTTATGCCTTTTGGTCTCACGAATGCTCCAGCTGTATTTATGGACTTGATGAACCGAGTTTTTCATGAATTCTTGGACAAGTTCGTCATCGTGTTCATTGATGATATTCTGGTCTTCTCTAAGTCTAAAGAAGAACACGAGGAGCATCTCCGCACTGTTCTACAGATTTTACGACAGGAGAAATTATATGCCAAGTTTTCAAAGTGCGAATTTTGGTTGAGTAAGGTGGCATTTCTGGGTCACATTGTGTTAGCCTCAATTTTATTGAGTCCATAAAGGAAGTTCGTTCCTGTGTTCAAGACCTCACTTCGGGGGAGATTGTTAGTCTCAATTTATTGAGTCGAACAAGGAAGCTCGGTCACTCTACGATGGAGCTTCGGTCTTTAATTAGTTAATGTTGTAACAGGATAATATCGGGAATCGGGCTCGATAGATAATCTAATATTGTATATGTTTCGGGTTTAATCCCAAACAAAACCCGAGCCCGGGTCCTAGTTAAATATCCCGCGCGTCACATTAAATGTGTAGGGGTATATATATATTTAGATATTTTCTAAAATATCTAAATATATATATAGATATTTTCATTAGAAAATATCTAGTTTTTCTAATCTTTTTTCATAATATCAAAATTTCTTTTTCATCTCTTTTCTCTCATCTCTCTCTCTTCTCTCTCTCTACATTACGATTCTCTCTCTCTCTCTCTTTTCTTGGATTCGTGTTGTGTGTTATGAAGTGGAAGTATTAACGGGTTCCTACAATAAGCAAACATCTTGAAAAATCACATTTTAAGTCCAATTAAGTTTTGGAAAGTGGCAATAGGTTTTATTAGTTTTAAATAAGCCATTTAAGGTGTCTCAACTTGTATATAAGCTTGGTGGGCTTATTTCGAGTTTATTGGGCTTATTGGACCCGATATGGTCCATTAAGCATTCCAAGGGTCCACTTAGGATTTAAAAAGTACACAGGCTCTCAATAAGCTTATTCAAACTTTATGGAACTGTTATGGTTGAAAAATAAGCTCGGATGAGCTTATTTGAGCTTTTTCGAGCTCATTAGGCTTGTTAGCCCAACAACCTTAACCCGTATGTTTTCAAAAGTCCATTAAGGATTTCCTTAATTGGCCCAACTTAGTTTCTTATCTTATTAAGCTTATTTAGGTCTGTTTTAAGCTATTTTACCTCGTGGCTTATTCAATAAGCCATTAAGCTTTAGTAATGGGCTTTTGGGCCTATTACGAGTCTGATAAGGTGTTTTACGCGTTTGGGTTCGATTCATTTGGGTCCATTAGCATGTCTAGGGTTAGTATAATTCCTTTAAGCTGTTTAAGCTCACAAATAAGCTGCCAAAGCTTATTTGTAGCTTATAGGTTTACGGTAGTCATGTAAATAGGCCACCAAGCCCATTATGGGTTCGGTTTGGTTTTTAACTATACCTTAGGGTCCATGTGAGCCAATAAGCATATAGGTCCTTTAATAAGCTCGTGTAGCTTATTAATAAGTTATGACCTCCTAGATACGGTCTGTTGGGCCTGTTTGGGCTTACTAGGCCCATTCACGGCATGTTAAGGTTTTCTTTTCATGTATGCTTATTACTTACGAGTTAAATAAGTCCTTAATCCACAATAATTTCGAATGAGCTTATTAATAAGCTACGGTCCCCACTATTGGGCCTGTTGGGCCCGAATGTGGTTTGTTTGGATTTAACGAGACTATAAGTTGCCCGTTAAGCTTTCTAGTGTTTCTTAGGACTCGTTAGTATACTAGTAACCAATGTGAGCTTATTTAACATTCGTAAGGGTCGTGTTCGCCACATTCACATGTTAGATAAGGTTGAATATACGTTCCCTAGCCACCATGTCGCGTGTACTTTAAAAGTTTACGTATGCTTTTCGTACAAACTCGTAGATAAGGGTTTTTGTTCGCATTAGTGTCAAAGTTTTCATATAAATGAAACGTTTAAGATCTTGTTTATTATTAAGTCACGTGGTACGTGTTTCTTTACATTTGAACACCACACAAGGTCGTTTATACGTAATAACATTGCGTATAACACATATGTTTTATATTTAATATGCATGAACTCACGTTAGCGTATCATTTATATGTTAACATGACAATTGGCCAGTTAATAAGGAAAACGAGTATAATATGATTTGTATAGGTTTAAACGTGACTTACAAGAGTCCTAGCGTTCTTGGTTCGAGTATACGCTAGTAAATGTAGCAACCTACATATGTAATACACGATCAAATACCAAACCCTAAACTTCAAAGCTTTATAAACCCTTAACCTTAGCTCGTGTATTCCTTGTGCACTCGTATGATAATCCTAGTTGTGTTTGTGGATTCGAATGAACTAATGGGAGTGTTTATTTGCGGTTGGTGACCCGAACAAGGGAGGTAAATATGTGTTTTAGTTGTTTGAGTGTTTGTGAGTTATAAGGGTGCTAAATGGTGAATGTACATGGGTATTTATAGGCAAGAATACTAGTTAACTTTCCTAGTTCCTTACACTAACCAAAACCGACCCTAACTAGGTGGTTTTTGAGGCTTCTAGTTAGCAAGACATGGTTTTGATAAAACATCCTAGTATATGTCTTAATTAGAAGATCATGGTACAAGATTTACCAAGGATTATGGAAATCTTATGATTTTGTGTGTTGGTTTGATTATTGCCGCGACATCCAAGAGAAGAGAGAGCAAAAGAGTCTTTATCCATTGTGTAATAAGCCTAACTAGGGAACATTAAGGGCTAACATTAATTAAAGAGGGTTTGTACAAGTACTTAGGGAATCATTAGAAGATTTTCTAGTTGTTTTGATCCCATAATTCGGCCCTAGTGGGTATTAACACAAGAATTGATTAAATTTTATGTTTAAGGTTTAAATGTGGGTATTGGTTTGAGTCTAGGTACGTCTAGTATTTCCGGGTGTTCTAATTTATTTTATTGCGAAACATAAGCCTCTTATGTGACCAATAAAAATAAAATACGCGAGGTTAATAATTATCTTCTTAATAATTATATAACACTTGTTTGACGTAAACCTTAATTTATTTGGTGACTGTTTACGTTAATTGATTATTTCTAGTCTACGTGATTTAGCTTAAAAGTTAAATTAAAAGTAAACGCGTATCAGACCAAAATAAATGGTGACGAAAAAATAGGAGTCGTAAAATGACCTGAAATTGAGAAAGTTACAGTCTCCACCCGTTTAAAAGAGCCTTTGCCTCAAAGCTTAAACCTAGTAGAAGATGACTAGCTCGGTTTGTGAAAAGCTGTGGGTATTTCTGTTTGAACGAATCTTCACGTTCCCAGGTGAACTCAGGACCTCTCCTAGAGTTCCAGCGAACCTTAACCAATGGTATCCGGCTTCGCTTCAATCATTTGATCTCCTGTTCCATGATTTCAACGGGCTCTTCCACAAACTGGAGCTTATCGTCAACATGAATTCCTTCTAACGGCATGACTAATGGTTCGTCAGCATAACATTTCTTCAGATTTGACACATGGAAAGTATGATGAACTCTGCTCAACTCTTGGGGAAGTTCCAGCCTGTAGGCAACTTTCCCAACTTTGGCTAACACCTTGAAAGGTCCGACATATCTCGGGTTCAACTTACCCCGCTTACCAAAACGTACAACCCCTTTTCAAGGTGAGACCTTGAGCATAACCTTATCCCCAACTTCAAACTCCATTGGCTTTCGCTTTAAATCAGCGTAGCTCTTTTGTCGATCCTGAGCAGCTTGAATTCTCTGCTTGATCAGGACGATCTTTTCCGTTGTTTCTTGGATCAATTCTGGACCAGTCAGTTGAGCTTCTCCAACTTCGGCCCAGCACACAGGTGATCGACATTTTCGGCCATAAAGTGCCTCATAAGGTGCGGCCTTTATGCTAGCGTGATAATTGTTGTTATATGAAAACTCGGCTAGTGGCAAGCACGTAGCATGTGCTCGAGAGTTTGGATAGTTCTCTCTCTTTGGCCGTCGATTTCTGGATGATACGCAGTGCTCATACTTATTTCTGTACCCAAAGCTTTCTGAAATGATCTCCAGAAATTTGATGTGAATCTCCCATCACGATCACAGATGATTGAAATAGGTATTCCGTGTCTTGCTACTATCCTGCTCAGGTACAACCTTGCCAACTTGTCCAATGAATCATTCTCCCTTATTGGCAAGAAGTGAGCAAATTTTGTAAGTCGATCCATAATCACCCACATGGTGTCAAAACCTTGTGACGACTTAGGAAGCTCGGTGATAAAATTCATTATGATATTATCCCACTTCCACTCGGGTATTACTGGTTATACTAACAATCCCTATGTCCTTTGGTGTTCGGCCTTGACCGTCGCACATGTCAAGCACTTGCTAACATAGGTGGCAATGTCAGCCTTCATGTTTGACCGCCAATATAGCTTCTTCATGTCTTGGTACATCTTTTTAGAACCGGGATGGATAGAGTATTTCGACTTGTGGGATTCGTGCATAATCACGGATCTTAAGCCTCCATA
This sequence comes from Tanacetum coccineum, assembly GCA_026074375.1. NCBI lineage: Eukaryota > Viridiplantae > Streptophyta > Magnoliopsida > Asterales > Asteraceae > Tanacetum > Tanacetum coccineum. Next base: position 11,579 of record BQNB010121141.1, read on the forward strand.
GCAGGGTAACCAGCTCCTGCGGTTTAAACATAAAGTTCCATTGGCACGTGGTTCCAACTTTTCCTTGGGTATATCCTTTCTGATCATACCGCCTACATCTTCATTCTCAAGATTTTTTGGTTTCAGGGCTTCGATCTGAGCTTCTAATATTCGTTTAGGAAGATCCAAGTTAATAGTCATGACTAAGGCTCGAACCCGCAATGGCTCAATCCGTTCCTTATAGCTTAATGCATCAGCCACTACGTTTGCCTTCCCTGGATGATAATGAATGTCACAATCGTAATCATTTAGCAATTCTAGCCAACGGCGTTGCCTCATGTTAAGCTCCTTTTGATCGAGAATGTGTTGTAGACTTTTATGGTTGGTGAACACGGTGCATTTGGTTCCATATAGGTAATGTCTCCATATATTTAGAGCAAATACCACCGATCCAAGTTCTAAATCATGAGTGGTGTAGTTCTTCTTGTGAACTTTTAGTTGTCGAGAAGCATAGGCAATCACCTTCTCTCTCTGCATCAATACAGCACCTAAACCCTTGTGTGACGCATCACAGTAGACCACAAAGTCTTCACTTCCTTCCGGTAAGGCCAGGATTGGTGCACTGCACAACTTCTGCTTTATTAACTGAAAAACGTTTTCCTCCTTTTCACCCCAGTCAAACTTGATTCCTTTCTGTGTGAGCTTCGTCATTGATTTAGCAATCTTCGAAAATCCCTCGATGAATCTCTGATAGTAACCAGCAAGACCTAAAAATTGGCGGATCTCCGTCGGTGTCTTAGGAGACGCCCAATCTTTAATAGATTCTATCTTGGCTGGATCCACATGTATGCCTCTGCTATCAATGACATGCCCGAGAAATTGTACCTTCGGAATCCAAAATTCACATTTTGAAAACTTGGCATACAACTTCTCCTTCTTAAGCAATTCCAAAATTGCCTTAAGATGTTCTTCATGCTCTTTCTTGTCCTTTAAATAAATAAGTATGTCATCGATGAAGACGATTACAAACTTATCCAAGTAGGGCTTGCAAACACCACGATCCCATGAGGTCCATGAATATACCGCAAGTGCGTTTGTTATTCTGAAGGGACTACTAGAAACTCGTAATTACAATACCGCGTTCGGAAAGACGACTATGGAATGTCATGTTCACGAACTCTCAGTGTGAAATCCGATCTCAAATCTATCTTTGAATAAATGTTGATCCTTGGATGTGAATCGAATAAATCGTCATTCCACGAATAGTGGATAACGATTCTACTGTTAGCATTATTTAACTCCCAGTAGTCAATGCACATCCTGAATAACCCATCCTTCTTTTTGATGAACAAGACCGGGGATCCCCAAGGTGAGGAACTAGGTCTTATGAATCCTTTGTAGGAAAGCTCTTGTAGTTGTTCCGACAATTCCTTAATTCAGACGGTGCCAATCGATAACGGAGCTCGAGCTAACGGGCGCGGCACCTGGAATCAAATGTCGAATCTGAATTCAACTGGACGAGCTGGCGACGACCCGTCCATTCCTCGGTAAACACAATCCAAAAAATATGAACTATTGGGTAGATCCTTAAGGTTGCTGTTGATGGCCATGGTTGTTTCTTCTGGATGAATCTTCACGCCTACTTTTGTTGTCGTCTGTCTTTCCGGCCTAGGTGCAGAGTTTCTGATTCCATCAAAGTTGTTGGCCAACTCAATGGTCTCATTCCAACGTCTTGGGTCAGGAAGACTTCACATTTCCATAAATGTTATCAAAGGAGTCCACATCATGTACTGTCAACCTTCTCATTTCATTAGCAACAAATTTGGTACATATCAGGGGTTAGCTCTATGGACAACGTTTAGTAGTATGTTTGGAACATCATTCCTTTGACCTTTAGTTCCACAACTCATTTCTAGTTTCTTGATTTCCACCCTACAGACAATACTTGTCCATCATTTTCTTCTTGAGTACTTCCTAATTCATCGAGTATGCATCAGGACCTAAGGTTCTTATCTGACCATTCCACCAAGTCAAAGCAGCCCCTAACAGAGTGGCAGGTGCAAAAACTTAACCAATTTTCAATACACAAACACTTTATTAAATCTGATTCGATCTTTTTCAATCCACCAGTTAAACCGACAATGGCCTCTCATTCCTTTGAAGTTCAAAGGTTGACATTTCATGAAGTCAGCATAGAAACAAGGGCGTGTAGTTTGCAACTTCTATCGGTTATCCCCGTGTGAACTGTGGCTTCCGTCTCCATTGGTGGATTTTCGCAGGAGAGCTTGATCAATCATAGCTTGAACGGACTCTGGAGTAATGTTGTTTGGGTTGGTGTTGTTAGGTGGGGTATCTGGTCCTCGTCGCGTCACCGGTGCCATGATTCGTCTAAATCACAAGAGACAAAACGTGAGGTCATGACAAGATATACAATAATTTACAGATGAGACAACAACACAAGAGAGGTATATAGTACAACATAACACATCTATTTCATTCATAACTTAGAAAATTTTTACATGAAATAGTTTTGGTATTCAAAATACAATACAAAAGATCTAAGGCTATGCTAGCGGGGAGAACCCCTAATACTTAACATGCCTGAACAACTGCCTATTAAAATGAAATGACATAAACCACTATATATGACTATCTGCATCCCTAGAAGCATCCTAGTGATCTAGAACTCTAACATCTGGTCTTGGCTATCTAGCTCTCCTCTGCTGCTCTCGTAGTGCTAACAACTCGGCCTGCATGTTACCCATCTCTTGCCTCATGTCTCTCATCACACGGAGAGTCTTTACTATCTGTGCCTAACGCCTACGGTCAGTCTCTCGAAGCTCTGCCATCTTAGCCTACTGCATCTGGGAGCGAGTCTCATGTACCTGGTGCTGTGTCTGAATCAGAGTACCCTGCAACTGTAGCTGTGTCTGATGTGCATGTAGCTAGGACTCGTGTGCATATACCTGCTCACAGTGGGTTTGATACTCATAATGGACCACCTGACTCAATCTTATTGCATGAGCTCAAGCCTCTCGAGAAGCATAGGCCTCCTCCTCTACAATCAGTACTGTCTCCTGATAAGCTATCCTATCCTCCATAAGCAAGTTGACCCGCTGTGATATGCGAGTCCTACTATCCTGAGCATTCCTAGTTAGACATATAAGTCCTACGCTTATCATGCTCATAATTGGAGCTCAGTAAGCTCTGTAACCCTATATAGACCTCTTGTCGCCAACGGTCATAGGTGCGATCCGGAACGCCTCTGCCGGATCCACCCAAGTATCCCTAATACCATACCCAACCTCTCTAATCCCCTGTCATCTAGCTTCAGCATCTATGGTGCTAACAAACCCATAATCGATCCCCCGACCTTTAGCGGGTCTAGCGGTAGAAATCTCCCTGACCTCATACCTAAAGCCTAGAGCAAACAAACACAGCTTCTTGCGAGGCGGCCGCTCGGACTCAGGAATATTATCCTTACGGTCAATAGGTGGTGGTATGTATAGAGATGGTGGTAGTGGTGGTAGTGGAGGTGATGGTAATGCGGCAGTAACCACATTAACAAGGGCCTGAGTGGAGGCTATCTTGAGTGTCTACACTTGGGTTGGACACCCAGATGATGGTAATAATGGTGATGGCATAGGTGGTGTTGATGAATGTGCAGATGGGGCAGTGCACCTAGCAAGGCGCTCCCCTGCAGAGGGTGGTGATAGTCAGATTGGTGGTGATGGTGGTGGAGTAGGCATGGCTAGAAGTCTCTCAACCTCTGCCTCTGGTGGAAGGGATATGGAAGCCTGAAGCCAGACAGTAATCCTTTGTCTCATCATCCTCATACTCCTCTAGATCCTCTTCTGGATCCGACTCAACAACATATCCTAGTGACTCAGCAGTAGGTGAAACAACAGGAGGTAATGGCTGCTCCTCAGCCGGAAACCCATGCTCATCCTCCAATGGTATATACTTGGGGTACATAGGCTCTAGCACTTAGTCAGGATCATGTGGTTGTATCAACATAGGCTCACGCTCATCCTCGTCCTGTGGTACTGGTGGTGTCTGTGGCTCCTTAGGGCCAGGTATGTAATCCTGGTGATTGGTGCGGGGCTAACCTACGGCTGCATAGGAATTCCATCGTAATCCTTATACGATGACTCATGGAGAACCAAACCTCCGACAGGCTCTTCGTCGCTCCCCAAAATACCCTCCCTGGTTTCAGGAATCAGTGTAATACGAAAGCTGTAAGGTAACCGCAGATGAGCAGAAGACAGACTTGCTGTAAAAACAAAATAACCAAATAAGTTATAAATTTTAGACTCTTATAGTAATATATGTAATATAATTTATATACTCGTATATCAATTATGCAAGCACTTAGTAAGCTACTAAAGCTAAAACAGTGTATGTCATGTAAGTACATATGCTAGATTGCAAATAAGTAATGTATGTGTGTCCCGTGAAAACCCCATTTGTGAATGCAGTGTTTAAAAATGGTTATAGTCTAGACAAAAACTTTTGACCTGGTTCTCTATAACCTTGGCTCTAGATACCAATCTGTAACAGGGCTCAGTGGGTTATTGCTACTTAGGCAAAACACGTAATCATTATATAAAATGTACCCTTGCGTCTAATTTGTAAAGCAAAGCATGTTCCCACCCCAATAATATAAAACATTTAAATAATTATAAAGCATGGAGCTATGAACTCACCTCAGTAGGTAGTTCCTTGTGAATGATAAATATATCCAAGTATGGCAAATGAATCACACCGTCAAACACCTAAGTAAATACGGCCAGTCTTAGTCTACAAGTTTAGGCTAATGACTTAATGCATAACTACAATAAATTTCTAGTTTATATATATTGTTATCACTTGTGTGGTGGTGCACATGTTTATTGCATTTGTCTTTACTTGATGGCTCTTGGGAAAGTATACGATTATACACGTTCAAGTATATGTATAAACGTTATTAATAAATATACATATTTATTAAGTCGTGTTTATAGTATAAATAACCGATAAACAAATTATAACTTGTTACATTCGTTAAGTTGTTTATATGAAATCCCTTTTGTTTTGGTAAAATACCCTTAGGTTTTCTATATTTAAAAAAACAGTCCTTATGTTTATGAATATATAATATTTACATTTTAAACCCTTAGGTTTCCACATTTACACATTTAGTCCTTCAACTTTACACAAATTACACTTTAGGTCCTTACATGTACCAAACAGCCCCTTAAGTTTCAGAAATGTCAAAAACAATCCCTGGATTTATAAAATTAGTTTTGGTAGTCTTAACCCTCAAGTTTACAAATTGACACTTTTAGTCCCCTAACTTGTAAAATTTTGCAATTTAAGCCCAATTAAGTTCTAACAATTGCAAATAAAGGTTTTACTAAGCTCCATAAGCCATATAACTGTGGCAGCTATAAATAAGCTCAGATGAGCTCTTATTATTAAAGCTTATTGGGCTTGTTGGTCCGGAAATGTCCATTAAGCATATTAAAGGTCCAATAAGGATTCTAAAAGCACATAAGCTCTCACCAATAACTGTTAATGCTAAAAAAATAAGCTCGGGTAAACTTATTTAGAGATAATTGGTCACGTTAAGCCCCATAATTTTAAAAACCGAAAGTTTTAAAGGGTCCATAAAGGGTATTTATGACATGACCAAACCTTATTTTTTCTAGTCCTCATTAAAGACTTAAAGGTCTGTTTAGAGCTCGTAATATGTTTTTAGGCCGTATGAACCCTAAAGGGTTTTTTACATGTTAAAGGTCATTGCTCGAATTAAGGTCCATAAGCGCACATAATAACCAATCAATCTTTATAAGCACCTCAATAAACTTCATAAGGCACACAAATAAAGATGCTCAAGCTTCAAATATCGTGGTTTATAGGCTCACCATTGGTTATGGTAATGGGTTGCCAAGCCCATTAAGGGTCCGATTAGGTTCCTATTGTATAATTAAGGTCCATGTAATTTCAATAAGTACATTAGGCTTCAAAATAAGTTCAAATAGCCGCTGTCTGTTGGGCATGTTTGGCCCAATAGGGGGCTGTTGCGTTTAATGAGTCCACTAGTGGCCCGTTAAGCCTATTAGTAATATTTGGGGCTTGTTACGATTACTAGTAACCAAAGTAAGCTCGTTTAGCATGCATAATGGTCGTATTTATCACATGTAAACGTACAAGTAGTTAGTATACTCTTTCCCAAGTCAAATCATCAAGTTTTCATGCATTTCGTACATACGAGTTAATGTTCATATAGGTTTCCATTTTTGTAATTTAATGAAAACGTTTAAGCCTTGGTTCATTAGTAAATCACGTTTTACATCTCTTATGCACCCCACCAGTGATAAGAACTATAGCATATGCGTAAACAAATATGTAGCTTTGCTTTATCATGTATAATGCTTACGTGTAGCCTCTGGTATCAACAACCAAACGTACTAAATCGAACTAGAAATCAAATAACAAATATGATACGAATGTGAATAGGCTTAGTACCAGACTACTAAGGTCTAGTGTCTTGGTTTCGAGTGGGAACATGTAGAATGACAACCCAATGTATTATACACGATAGTATAATAAACCCAAGCTTCAAAGCTTATCAATTACCCAAGTCTTGGCTCGTGTACCCTCTTATGATTTTGTATGAAGACTCTAGCACTAATTGTATGTTCGAATAAGATTGTGAGGGTGTTTCTCACGGCTTATGACCCAAAACCAGAAAGAAAACAATGGTAGTTTGCTTGAGATTTTTGTGTGTTTAGAAGTTGTAAGAAAGTGTTAAGTGTCAAGTATGATAGTGAGTAAAATAAAGGCCATAAGATTTAGTTAGCTCCCTAGTTTCCCCATTTCCAAACCAAACCATGCCCTATTAGTGGTTTTTAAGGTTTCTAGTTACCCTCAAATGGTTTTTGCTAATATCTCCTAGTACATACCTTAATTGGAAGATAATTGTACAAGATTTCTTAAGATTTGAAAATATTATGAGTTGTGTGTATGTTGTTGTTGCCGCGGGTATCAAAGAGCCAAGAAAGGATGCAAAGTGGTTATTACATAATGTGTATTAGGCTTATTAGGGACATTAAGGACAAGCTTTAATTTAACCTTTGTTATACATGTACTTAGGAAGATCTCATGTTGCTAGGTTTGTGTATGACGAGTGGCTAGAGAGGGGGAAAACACAAAATATAATCTTATATAGGATTTAGCAAGTACTTAGCTTTAATTAGCCTTAGGTTGTACAATATTTTGTTAGTATTCTTTGGTTCATGGTTTTTGTTTACCTATGACCGGCCATAATGGAATTAATCAAACAAGAAGTGAATAATTTTTGTGTTTAAGGTTTAAAAGTAGTTATTGGTTTGAGTCTAGGTAAGTCTAGGTATTTCCGGAGTGTGTCTAAACATATTTTATTGTGAAACGTAAGCCTTTTACGTGACCAATAAAAATAAATCGCGCAAAGTCAATAATTATCTTCCTATTTATTACCTAACACTTACTTGACGTAAACCTTAATTTATTTAGTGACCGTTTACATTGAATGATTATTTCTAGTCTATGCAATTTAGTTTAAAAGTTAAATTAAAAGTAAAAGCATATCGGACTAAGATAAATAGTTAAGAATAAAAGAGTCGTAAAATGACCTGAAATTGAGAAATGTTACAGTCTCCACCTGTTAAAAGAGGTTTGTCCTCAAAGCTTAAGACCTCGTAGTGGATGACGAAGCCCGATTTGTCAAAAGCTGTGGGTATTTCTATTTGAACGAATCTTCACGTTCCCAGGTGAACTCAGGACCTCTCCTAGAGTTCCAGTGAACCTTAACCAATGGTATCCGGCTTTGCTTTAGTCGTTTGATCTCCCGTTCCATGACAATCTTTTTTGTTGTTTCTTGGATCATTTCCAGACCAGTCAGCTGAGCTTCTCTAACTTCGGCCCAACACACAGGTGATCGACATTTTCGGCCATAAAGTACCTCATTAGGTGAGCCTTTATGCTAGCGTAATAACTGTTGTTATATGAAAACTCGGCTAGTGGCAAATGCTTAACCCATCCCTTGCCAAAATCGATCACGCAAGCACGTAGCATGTCCTCGAGAGTTTGGATAGTTCTCTCGCTCTGGCTGTTGGTTTCTGGATGATACGCAGTGCTCATACTTATTTCTGTACCCAAAGCTTTCTAAAATCATCTCTAAAAATTTGATGTGAATCTCCCATCACGATCACAGATGATTGAAACAGGTATTTTGTGTCTTGCTACTATCCTGTTCAGGTATAACCTTGCCAACTTGTCCAATGGATCACTCTCCTTTATTGGCAAGAAGTGAGCAGATTTTGTAAGTCGATCCACATTCATCCAGATGGTGTCAAAACCTTGTGACGACTTAGGAAGCTTGGTGATAAAGTCCATCATGATATTATCCCACTTCAACTCGGGTATTGCTGGTTGTACTAACAATCCCGATGGCCTTTGGTGTTCGGCCTTGACCCTCGCACATGTTAAACACTTGCTAAAATAGGTAGAAATGTCAGCCTTCATGTTTGGCCACCAATATAGCTTCTTCATGTCTTGGTACATCTTTTCGGAACCGAGATGGATAGAGTATTTCGACTTGTGGGATTTGTGCATAATCACCGATCTTAAGTCTCCATAGCAAGGTAACCAACTCCTTCCGTTTAAACATAAAGTTCCATCGACGCGTGGTTCCAATTACTCCTTGGGTATATCCTTTCTGATCATATCACCTACATCTTCATTCATAAGATTCTCTGGTTTTTGGGCTTCGATCTGAGCTTCTAAAATTCGTTTGGGAAAATTCAAGCCAATAGTCATAACCAAGGCTCGAACCCGTAATGGCTTAATCCGTTCCTTATGGCTCAATGCATCGGCCACTACGTTTGCCTTCCTCGGGTGATAACGAATGTCACAATCGTAATCACTCA
>BQNB010121142.1:0-20508 GCA_026074375.1 Tanacetum coccineum
TTCTTTCTTTAAACCTTATCAAGGGTCACTTGATTTGATTTGGTTAATATAAGTAGTATATTACATATTATTTATATATACCTAAATTGATCGAAGTCAGGATCAAACATTGGTGATAGCATTGGAGATGGAGGCACAATAGTTGGCGGTTGAATATGAACTTGTGGTGGAATAATAGCATTATATGCATGTATGTCCATCATATAGGGGTCATCATGAAAAAGTGAAAGAGTTGGTGAAGCTATTGGAACTAAACCAGATGAATTATTTGAAGATTCAGAAGATGTGTTTCCCGATGAAGCTGGGAAATAGTCCGGGGAAGCCGGGATATAGCCCGAAAAGTTAGAGGAAAAAGCATCCTCAATATCGGAAGTAGGGTGTTATTTATAATAGTTATTTATATAATAGTATAATAGTTATGTATCTTCACATACTATTTGGGAGATGTAGTGGCACGGAGGACTTTCTTGGATAGAAAAAGAAAAGTAGTTATAGTTAAGGTTTCAACCTTGTTCTTTATAACCTGGCTCTGATACCAATCTGTAACACCCCCTTTTAACTAATATAGCAGCGAAAGCTAATATGGAGTATTACTTCATAGTACAACAGTGTAAACACGATTCACCCTTAAAACACAAGATCCGGAGGCTTGGTAAAATGGAAAAGAAAAGTATCCATATTATTTAAAGAGAAAAGAGATGAAATGGGAAGAGTGTGTGTTGTTGAGAGAAAACACACACATACACACTTTTACAAATGTGAGCTTCACCCCTCCATGGAAGTATGGAGGGGGTATTTATAGTCCTAGTGACACACAACTATCGTAGCCTGTCATTATTAGTCCCTATGTGTCACGCTATAAATAAATTAATGTAATTCCGTGTTTGTCACCATATTTTAAGGCTAACAAACAGACATAATCATAGAAAACGACCCATAGAGAGACATTTTGGAAAATTTAGTTATTATTCATTTATTCATCAGAGTTTTACAAAAAGTGGTCCTAAAATCTAGAAACATAAAGTTTGAATGTTAACAGTTTAGCCATCTTCAAGTCCGTGCCACTCCGTGTCATAAGTTGCTCAATTACCTGAGATAAACATGCTAAAAAGATCAACACAATGGTTGAGTAAAATTTAGGGTTAATGGCATATAATAGCAACGTACTTTCCCATTTGAGCCATTATCAGATATGAACTCCAAAAAGTATCACAATACCCATCGAACTTTATATGAACTGATCCAATATCAGCAACTTGACCAATTTTTCTTACAAAATTCACGTCATGAGACACATGTACATGTCATATCCCTTCTTTTAGAGCGTTAGGTTCCATGTCAGCCCCTAATACACACCGTTAGGTTGTCTTCCCTAATAAAAACACATATAACCCTAACACTAACGCAGACAACCTAACGGTGTGTATTAGGGGCTGACATGGAACCTAACACTCTAAAAGAAGTGACATGACATGTACATGTGTCACATGGCGTGAATTTTGTAAGAAAAAATGGTCAAGTTGCTGATATCAGATCAGTTCATATAAAGTTCGATGGGTATTGTGATACTTTTTGGAGTTCATATCTGATAATGGCTCAAATGGGAAAGTACGTTGCTATTATATGCCATTAACCCTATATAAAAAGATACTATGAATCTAGTAATCCTTAAGTTTTTTTGTATTGATAACCTTAATCATGTTTTATTTGGTATATATACAGGTAAAGTACTTTTGTCTTAGAATAGCACAAAAATAACACGTGAGAAGTTCTGATTAACATCTCAAGCCTTTAACTCTCTGCAACTTACCAACCTTCGTATCGTGTCGGCTATTGTTGTTGATCACTTGTGAAGTTAAAACCCGATATACCAAACTTGAAAAAAAGTGAAATCCCCCAATATTTTTACTTAAGTCTTGCAAACTGTTGTGATTTGAAGAACGTGGCAAAGATTAGATCTTTAAGTACTCTATACCCACTCCGAAAGTATGAGAAGTACAACACCTCTTGAAGTTATCCACAACGACTTTTGCGTGTGACACTGAGTACTACAACGTAACTCCTTTAAGTGATAGTTATCCAGGTCTGCAACCAACCCACCCCTGACTGCTGGTAACTAGATAATTCAAGTCTCAATCATAGCTGTATACGTTCAAGCAAGTCATCAATCGATAGAAAATAAAGAATCCTCGATATGAAATAAGTAGATAGAACGCCTTCGTGAAATCAACTTCAATCTCAAATAAGGATACCAAATCAACTTCGTGAACACTTGTCATCAAAGTCCAAATTCTAGCATTTTGTCATTAAGTGAATACTTTCATGATCGTTTTTGGATTAAAGATGTTGTGTTTGAGTGGTGTGTTCGTTATGGTTGATTGTTTTTAAATGAGTCTTGGTCTTGATATGGTGGTGTTTGTTTGTTGTTCTTGTTTTGATTATAATATTCCCAAATTCGGTCATATGCCCAAAGTCGGTCACATGCCCACCTGATGCGCGGATCGACCTTACCATTCATGGGTTTCAAAACATGGGTTTTCCATGGTCAAAACGCAATGACTTTAGTCAAAACGCAATGAAACCACTAATCAAAACGCAACTATCTTTATCAAAACGCAATGAATAAAAAATTGGGCAGAGTAACGGTTTAGTCAAAACGCAATGATGTCTTCAAAACGCAACCTGTAATCAAAACGCAACCAATGTCAAAATGCAATGAGTCAAAACGCAACCAATGTCAAAACGCAATGAGTCAAAATGCAATGAGTCAAAACGCAACGAGTCAAAACGCAACGAGTCAAAACGCAACGAGTTAAAACGCAACCATCTCAAAACGCAATGATCAAAACGCACAAGAAGGAAGTCAAAACGCAACAAGAAGAAATCAAAACGCAACATGACTTTTGCCAGAGAGTCAAAACGCAACGACGAAAAATAAGACTTTTTCCACAAAAAAATCGCCCAATATCACCATTTTTGAACTCTTAAACTTAACTTGATACCTCATTGCACATTAGCTAGCCTAGAGCCTAGATCATGCTAATAACATAACCATCACATAACAAATAAATATTAATTACATCTAAGCACAAAAATTCGGGTTTGATTTTTTTTACAAAAATATACAATTACAAAAATATAAAATTTCAAAAAGACAAATACAAAAATATAAAATTTCAAAAAGAAAATACAAAATCAAAAAATCAGAAAATGTTTCAAAAAATATTCTTCTCGACATGTCTCTTGGAATCGATAACATCTACGTACCTAGAAATGTTGATTAATATCGACACGGGCATGTAAATGAAGTTCGAGCAGGATTTTCAATGGCTTTTACACATGTCATTTCTAATTTTTCTTAATGGCTTTATGTACAATAAATATCAGTACGTACCCTGGGCTTTCAAATAAAGGAAAGCTTAACTCTAAAGATACTTATCCTAAAACGAGAAATTCACTTTTCTTCAGTCTTGGAGCTGTTCTTACCAGACATTTCAAAGTTAAAGCTCACGAAAAGGATAGTGTAACGCATAAGTCGCTTACCCTTAGAGTTTGGAAGAGAATTCTTCTAACATGATGTTTTTCAAAATGAGAACACAATTTTTTCAAGAATTTCCTCGATGACAATTCATAAACTTTCAGCCAAATTGTGTGTTCAACAACAACATCCAACCCACACAATGTTTTCAAAAGACAATCAATTTTTCAATTGTCTTATTTTTGAGGGGGAGTTTTTCGAAAATCAAAATTTTATGTTCTTGAATACATCATCAACGACAACTCTTATTGTATTCAAAAACATGATCAAATGATCACAAACATTCATTAGCTAAGTAAACGTTTTTTCCCATGCTTTCAAGACAAATTTTAATCACACAGTTATTTCAAAAACTTAAGTGACTTAGAATTTAAAAAAACGGGGAAGAAATGTAATTAAAATGTGATATTTCTAAAAGCCTCAAATGCTATCCGAAAACTTCCGACTCTTCAATCGCCGTGACCTTTGCTCTCCATTTAGGATGTAGAGCTCTAAGAAACATCCTAACATAATTCTTGCTAGAGCAACCTTCATCAAGAACTTTTAGACTAGTAATAATAGTATTAAATCTAGCAAAAGCACTATCTATAGATTCATCTTTGTAAAGGAAGAATTATTCATATTGTTGTACCAAAAGGTCAATCTTGTTATCTTTGACTTGGTTATTACCTTGATGGGTGATTAACAAAGTTTTCCAAATTTCTTTTGCCGTATTATACATGAAAATTCTTTCATATTCTTTTCTTGGCAAAGCATTGTAAATAACCATTGTTAACATTAGATTCACCCTTATAACACAAGATCCAGAGGTATGGTAAAGTGAAAGAGAAATTGAGCAATATTATTAGAGAGAAAAGATATGAGAAGTTGTGTGTGTGGTTGAGAGAAAAAAGGAAGACACACACACTCACACTTTATAAATGTGAACTTCTACCCCTCCATGGAAGTATAGAGGGGGTATTTATAGTCTCGACATCGACTAGCTAAACTAACCCGACACGACTATAAATGATAAATGTAATTCTGAATTAGTCAATATATTTTAGGGCTAACAATCTTCCCACAATATGTGGACATACGGAATTACTTACAATGTTCCTATCAGGTACAAATACAACACAAATAAAGTCTTCCAAAGCACTTCCAAAGCTGAAGATGTCTTCTGAGTTCTCATGGTCTTGAAACTTGTACTCCAGCTTGGATCTTCAGTGTCTTTACTTGTACAGGAACCATTATAGTATGCATGAGTTGGATTAACTTCCCCCCAATCCATGCAGCATATCTTGAAAAGCTTTCTTCATGGACTCCTTTTTGTCGAAGTTTCTGAATCAGCTTCCCCCCAAACCAACATCCCTATCTTGAGCAGATTCTGAAACATTGATGTAGCTTGAACTATCTTCTACTTGTCCTCAAAGTGCACAACAGAATTTTGTAGAAGTCAAACCACACTAACCACTGCTTCTTGTCATTAGGGCTTGGTGAATATTCGTTCGGGGGTGCATGCGAGAAATTAGCAACTGTTCTTCTCACGTTTGCATAATACTTCACAAATCATACTAAGCATTTTTAGGGCTAACAAACTTCCCCCTGGAAGTTGACATGGTAAAATCAAAGTCAATTAAGTCCCGAATATACACATTTTCCCCCATGATGGTTGCGAACTCTCGGAAGCATCATTGTTGTGTACGTCCATATACTCGAGAAGTTCTTGTCATAAGCACAAATCTTGATTTACAAAAAAATCATTACCCTCTTGACTTCACAAACAGTAGAGGAGATGAAGTAAGAATCAAGAACACTTGGTATAATCAAGGTCTTGTGAATGAATGTATCGAATAACTTTGTAGATTTTGCTTAGACTGTGAAGTATCTTTGTCTTGGAATAGCACAAAAATACTCGTGAGAAGTTCTGCTTACATCTCAACCTTTGAATTCTCTGACTAACTTTACCAACCTCGTATTCTGTCGGCTATTATTGTGATCACTTGGTGAAGTAAACCCGATATACTAAACTTAAAGAAGTGAAATCCCCCAAATTTGTTACTTAAGCTTGCACTGTTGTGATTGAAGAACGGTGCAAGATTAGATCTTTAAGCCAAAATACCTTACCCACTCGAAAGTATGAGGAAGTACCAACACTCTTGAAGTTATCCACATCGACTTCTGCGTGTGACCTGTAGTACTTACAACGTACTCTTAATGTGTTAGTTATTCCAGGTCTGCAACCAACCACCCCTGACTGCTGGTAACTAGATAATTCAAGTCTTAATCATAAGCTGTATACGTTCAAGCAAGTCATCAATCGATAGAAAATAGAAGAAAGTCTCGATGAATGGAAATAATAGACGCTCTGTGAAAATTAACTTTATCACAATTAAGGATACCAAATCAACTTCGTGATCACATGTCATCGTAATCCGAATCTCTAGCCATTTTGTCATTTAAGTGAATCTTTTCAGGATCGTTTTGGGATTAAGTGTTGTTGTTTGTGTGGTGTGTTTTAGAGTCTTGATTCTTATTTGTGGTGTGTGTGTGTTGTTCTTTGTTTTGATTATATATTTCCCAAATTTGGTCATATGCCCAAAGTCGGTCACTTGCCACTGATGCGCGAAATTTTTTTACGGGATAAGGGGTTTCAAAACATGGGATTTCACTGGTCAAAACGCAATGACTTTAGTCAAAACGCAATGAAACCTCTAATCAAAACGCAACTATCTTGATCAAAACGCAATGAATAAAAAAATTGGGCAGAGTAACGTTTAGTCAAAACGCAGTGATGTCTTCAAAACGCAACCTGCAATCAAAACGCAACGAGCAAAACGCAGTGCTTTAGTCAAAACGCAACGATCAAAACGCAATGCTTTAGTCAAAACGCAACGATCAAAACGCAGTGCTTTAGTCAAAACGCAACGATTAAAACGCAGTGATTTAGTCAAAACGCATCGATCAAAACGCAGTGCTTTAGTCAAAACGCAACGATCAAAACGCAGTGCTTTAGTCAAAACGCAATGAATCTAGTCAAAACGCAACGACGAACACTTCTTCAGATAGTCAAAACGCAGCCAAGAAAAAATCTTCAAACTTTCTTGTAAGCTACGAAATGATGTTAAAACCACTTAGTAATGATGCAAGGAAGTGATCTAAGCCCAAAAGTACAAATCTTTAACACATTTAACCACAAACAAAGATCAAATCTTGATTTTTCTTGCCATTTTTTCGAACCAAAATATTGACTTCTTTTTGACCACGAATTTGATCTTGTTTAACCACAATAATCAGTAGATAAACAACACGGATTCCCCCTATGCTCTGGTGCCAATTGTTAACATGATTCACCCTTATAACATAAGATCCGGAGGCTTGGTAAAATGGAAAAGAAAAGTATCCATATTATTAGAGAGAAAAAAGATGAAATGGGAAGAGGTGTGTGTGTTGAGAGAAAACACACACACACACACTTTTACAAAATGTGAGCTTCACCCCTCCATGGAAGTATGGAGGGGGTATTTATAGTCCTAGTGACACACAACTATCGTAGCCTGTCATTATTAGTCCCTATGTGTCACGCTATAAATAAACTAATGTAATTTCGGATATGTCACCATATTTTAAGGCTAACAGACTGAGGTATAATAAAGTTGCTTAATTTTTGTCTTACTTTGTGCCTTAAAGAGCCTTCGGGTATATGGTGCAAATAAGGTTGGTCCATTCATGTCTTAAAGAACCTTAGGGTATATGACATGAATGGTGCCTTACTTAAGTAGCCTAATAAAAGCCAAATTTTGGTTCTTTTTCTTAGAACCATTTTAGGTAATGCATGAGTTGGATTTTAACTTCCCCCCAATTCAGCAGCATGTCTTTTGAAGCTTTTCTTTCATAGACTCCCTTTCTTGTCGAAGTTTCTGAATAGCTTCATCAAACCAACTCATATCTTAAGCAGAAGATTCTGAAACATTGACTGTAGCTTCAACAGTCTTTATCTCCCCATGTTATTCGAGTGCACAGCGGAATTTTGTAGAAGTCAAACCACACCAACTACCACTGCTTCTTGTCATTAGGGCTTGGTGAATATTCGTTCGGGGGTGCATGCGAGAAATTAGCAACTGTTCTTCTCATGTTTGTATAATACTTCACTAACCATACTAAACATTTTTAGGGCTAACAAACTTCCCCCTAGAAGTTGACATGGTAACATCAAAGTCAACTAAGTCCCGGATGTACACATTTTCCCCCATGATGGTTGCGAACTCTCGGAAGCATCATTGTTGTGTACGTCTATATACTCGAGAAGTTCTTGTCTTAAGCACAAATCTTGAGATCCAAACAAAGCATTACTCTCTTGTCTTCAGAAACCGTAGAGGAAATGAAGCAAGAATCAAGAAAACTTGGTATAATCAAGGTCTTGTGAATGAATGTCATTGAAGAACTTTGAGAAATTTGCTTAGACTGTGAAGTATCATTGTCTTGGAATCTCACAAAAATACCCGTGAGAAGTGCTGATTACATCTCAACCTTTAAACTCTCTGGCTAACTTACCAACCTCGTATTCTGTAGGCTATTGTCGTGATCACATGGTGAAGTAAACCCGATATCAACTTGTAAATGAAGTTTAAAAATCCCCCAAAATTTGTTACTTAAACTATTTCTTGAAGTACCTGCAGCTACAGAAGTTTATCTCCCCTGAATTGGTTGTAATGTTAATCTTCCATTATTAATGATAGCTTGTTGCCTAGGGTTTGACGAGTTTCTCAGCTGGTTATTGGTAGTGGGATAACAGGAAGTGACGACAGCAGTTAAAAATGACATCATGTGATTGATGGCATCAATGGGATCATTACCTTTCTGAAACACTGGAACAATTAAACCTGATTCTTGTTGGGAAAATTCAGATTGTTGATCAACTGAGGGAGGATATTCCAATTGAGGTATAGATGATGATGGAGAATAGATGTTGTGGTGAATTGATGACTGATAATCATTGGATGGATAAATGATTGAAAAAGGTGTTGATGATTGATGAGTTGAGTATTGTTGAGACTGATAAGGTGAACCAAACTATGGATACTGATATGATGAAACTTGTAGTTGAAATTAAGTGTTTTGGTGTGAATTTTGATGAGTTTGATAAGGAGATTGGGTCATCTGATGAGTTGCAACCAAAGCAAGCGGATTTGAATTACGTGTACGCATTAAACGAACCTTATTTGCATGAAATTCATGTTGTCCCAAATAAGCATGAAGCTGATCGATGTTAGTTGTGTGCAAATCTTGAACCAGTTTGACATCTATCACAAATTTGCTCCATTCAGGAGGAAGGGTATTCAAAAACTTTGTGTTCACTTGAAATTGTTCCAGTTTCATGTTGTAAATGTTCATGTCATTGAGTAGCAATGAAAATCTCAAGTAGAATTCACGAAGTGATTCCCCTTTCTTATAAGCAAACTTATCGAATTCATCATAAAGCTTACACTCCTTTTTCTGTTTCGTTAATGAAGTTCCTTGCATGAGAAGTTGAATTCTTTCCTAAAGTTCCTTGGCGACTTTATGATTGCTAACCAATGCATAGACTTCAGGTGGTAGTCCTTGGAGAATGATATTAGTTTCCTTGATATCAAAATCAGTTTGAAGTGCTTCTGTAGCAGATAACTCATAATATTTCTTTGGCCTTGTGGTATGTGTTTAATTACACATACCTTTTACCTTTAAAAACGAGCTAAAATAACCAAAAACGGACTTAAAATGCCAAATATATGCTTGTTTTGCTAATTGTGTTGTGCAGGAACGGATATCTAAGAAAAGGATGAAAAACGAAGCCAAAACGACAAAACCGGACTCGGAATGGAAAAGCAGGAAAAAGACAAAGTCAAAGTCCAAGCCCAAGTGTAGAAAAGTCAACCCAAGTCAACCCCGAAGCCAAAAGTCAAGAAAAGTAAGTTTAGGGACTTAACTTGTAAATCCCTAAACTTATTTTAAAAGAAGAAAAGAGAAAAATGAAGAGAAGGGCCCAAACTGCCAAGTTGCCAAAGAGATACCCCAAGGGCCGAAACTGCCAAGGTCCCATTCTTATAACTAACAAGGACTTGTGATGCAATTGAAAATATAACCCTTGGGGGGTTATATTGCCAAGTCCCCAAACTTTTTAAAAACACAAGGCCCATGGGGTGCAACACCCTTTATCACATTTTGTGAGGACCAAAGCTGTCAAACCCCCAAACTTTCACCCCAACATTTAAATCACTGTACATCTCTCTCGTTGGTTTCCCGCCTAAACCCATAACCCCACAACCTGTCGTTTTCTCACCTTGGTTGACTTCCCACATACATCCAAACCCCTCACCATCTTAAACCCCACACACCCACATGGGATTGCCATGTTGGCAATCCATAAACCCACCAAAATTGATCAAAGGGTCGATATACTTCAACTTGGGCACCAAGGGGAATAGAGGGCCAGGATTGTTTGCTGTCTACACACCCACAACAAACACACCTCAATTTTGTGTCTACAAGAAAGCACACTTGCATGAAGACAAGAGACAAAGATTCCAAGAAGGAACCCTAGTCGTTTTTTTTCCTATATAAGCATTGTAAGCCCATTGTGGCAAGGTGTGTAGTTTTTTTTCAGTGTTTAAAAAAGTCTTAGTGTGTAACATTTTTTCAGTTTAAGTTCTTCATTGTACTTGTACTTCACCTTTGTTTTAATGCAAATTCAGTAAGTTTTTTATTTGTGTTCTAAATTGTCTCTTCAAAAATCTTTAAGCTCTCAAGTATAAGCCATTTTATAACTTGTCTTTAAACCTTAAGAAAAATTTAAAAGAAAAGGTAAGGTTACTGTGTGATCAAGAATGGATGAATAAGCTATTTTGGAAGGCTTATTGGGATTGCTTAGTTTAAGCTTATTTATAAGCTGTGGGTAGGTTTTAGAGCTTAATTAGGTTTCAAAAACCCTGTTTTGAGCAAGGGTTAGAGGTACATTCCTTTTAAATTTTGCTTAAAAAGTACTGTAGCAATTGCTTATTTAGCTTATTCTTAGCTTATTAATGTCTTGTGTGCTTATTTATGTTCATTAATGCTTAAGTGTGCTTCCTAGTTACTTTTCATTTCATTCTCATGCAATTTGATCCAAAACTGTCAAAATAAGCTTATTCTGTCACTAGCTTATTAATCTTTTAAGTGCTTATTTATTTAGCTTTTCATAACTTTATTGCTTAATGTTGCTTAGTAGTAGTAGTTTTTAAAATATTGAGCTTAAAACAGATCTTGTGTGTTTTAAAAATCCTTTTTAAGAAATTAAAGGGGTGTTTGGGTTAACAATGAAAACGGGTCAAAAATGGTTTTGGTATGGGTTGGGGTCATAAGGTAGATTTAGCTTAAGTATTTAAGCTCATCTAAGTCTGTTTTTAAAAGTTTTTAAGTTTTAAAATTGTTTTTCAAAGTTTTCCTAGTCACCTTTTGAAACTGTGGTTGTAAAAATGAGATATAATGGCTTATTTGGTTAAGCCATTATAATCTTGAGTTGTGGTGTCAAAAGTGTGTCTTTTGTGTCTAAACAAGTTGTAAACAAGAGCTTTAAGTCATTTGACTGTTATCCAAGCTGTCAAAAAAGGTAAGTTCAAATTTTTTTAAGCTAAAAGCCCTTTCATTCTCTAAAATCAGCAAGTTTAAATGGTTTTTGAAGTGTTAAAATTTGTGCACAAGTCCATTTCCTAGTGTACTACAATCTGTTTCAACTTTTCCTTTTTCATTTGAGCTTATTATGTCAGCATAAAATAACTGTCAAATTCAGCACTTGTCCTTGATTATAGATCTCCCTGGTGTTAGGGGTGAACATTAAGCCCACCCATCGAGCTTATTTAGTTCACTTGAGCATGAGTTATTGGCTTTTCTAAAAAGCCAATAAGCTCTTTGTTAAAATCCTTCAATTTCAGTCCTTAAGAACCTCTTTTGATAGCTTATTTTTAAGCTCAAAGTACCCCCTTTGACTGTTTTTGCTTAGGCTTAGTTTAGGTATTGCTTGTTTTCATTCTGGGTTATTGAGCTTATTTAATGAGCTTATTTGATTCCTAGTAGCTTATTTTGTAGTATAGTTTAGATTTGTGATTTGCATATTTTCCTATTTTCTTAGCTTATTTAAGTGTTGACAGTCAAGAAGCTTAGCCTCTTTGTTTTTAAGCTTAGTTTAGCTTCTGTCTAAGTTAAGCTCTTTAAGCTTATTTAGTTTTAGTTTTTAGCTTTTTAGTGCTTATTTAGGATAAGCTAGCCAATTCTTTTAGCTTATTTGTCCAAATGTTAGCTTGTTAGTCTAAATGTGTTCTTGGTTTTCCAAAATTGTTTCCACTTGCTCCCGGAGTATAAGTCCTTGAAGTACCTGCAGCTACTGAAGTTTGTCTCCCCTGAATTGGTTGTAATGTTACTCTTCCATTATTAATGGTAGCTTGTTGCCTAGGGTTTGACGAATTTCTCAGCTGGTTATTGGTAGTGGGATAACGGGAAGTGACGACAGCAGTCAAAAACGACATCATGTGATTGATAGCATCAATGGGATCATCACCTTTCTGGAACACTGGAACAATTAAACCTGATTCTTGTTGGGAAAATTCAGATTGTTGATCAACTGAGGGAGCATATTCCAAATGAGGTATAGATGATGATGGAGAATAGATGTTGTGGTGAATTGATGACTGATATTCATTGGATGGATAAGTGATTGAGAGAGGTGTTGATGATTGATGAGTTGAGTATTGTTGAGACTGATAAGGTGAACCATACTGTGGAGACTGAAATGATGAAACTTGTGGTTGAAATTGAGTGTTTTGGTATGAGTTTTGATGAGTTTGATAAGGAGACTGGGTCATCTGATGGGTTGCAACCAAAGCAAGCGGATCTGAATTGCGTTCATGCATTAAACGAACCTCATTTGCATGAAATTCATGTTGTCCCAAATAAGCATGAAGCTGATCGATGTTAGTTGTGTGCAAATCTCGAACCAGTTTGACATCTGTCACAAATTTGCTCCATTCGGGAGGAAGGGTATTCAAAAACTTTGTGTTCACTTGAAATTGTTCCAGTTTCATGTTGTAAATGTTCATGTCATTGAGTAGCAGTGAAAATCTCAAGTAGAATTCACGAAGTGATTCCCCCTTCTTATAAGCAAACTTATCGAATTCATCATAAAGCTTATACTTCCTTTCATGTTTTGTCAATGAAGTTTCTTGCATGAGAAGTTGAATTCTTTCCCAAAGTTCCTTGGCGACTTTATGATTGATTACCAATGCATAAACCTTAGGTGATAGTCCTTGGAGAATGATATTTGTTGCCTTGATATCACAATCAGCTTGAAGTGCTTTCGTAGCAGATAACTCAGAATATTTCTTTGGCCTTGTAACTCCATTTTCCACAATTGAAGGCCAAATGAGTGGACCACTTTCAACGGATTCAAGGATCATTCGTCCATTTTGTCTATTCAGCATGTATAGTTCCATTATGCTTTTCCAAGAATCATACATATCCTTTTCCAGCATTGGTGGACGATTGTCAGCACCCGAAAGAATTGCTTTGTCAGCTAGAGTCGTCATTGAGAAATTTGTATGTTAAAAGATTACTTGGTTGATCGAACGGTGGTAGAAAGAAATTGTGTTTAATTAAGTTGCCTTTTAAGTGTTTAAATCCTTAAACTACACGGGATTTTACAATTCTTGACAAAACCGGGAAAAACAAGTTAATGTTTCACGGGATTTTACAAGTCAAAGAAATAAACCGTATAATTTAGAAAAATGAGTTGTTCGGTTTCCCTTAATGGAATTAGGGTTGTTCGGTTTCAACTGAGTTGAGTTGTTCGGTTTCAACTAAACTAGGGTTGTTCGGTTTCAACTGAGTTCAAGTTGTTCGGTTTCAACTAAATTTCAAGTTGTTCGGTTTCAACTAAACCAAGTTGTTCGGTTTCAACTGAGGTCAAGTTGTTCGGTTTGCACTGCAGTTGGGTTGTTCGGTTGCAACTAAACCAAGTTGTTCGACTTCGAGTTGTTCGACTCAGGTTGTTCGACTTGAGTTGTTCGACTCAGTTGTTCGACTTGAGTTGTTCGACTCAGTTGTTCGACTTCAGTTGTTCGACTTCCACTACTACGAAACCCAAAAACTTAAAAACACAAAAAGACACCTTTTTGATGATTGTTTTGCAAAAATACTTGTACAACTAGTGTTACTAAACCTATAGGAACAAGAAAAATGAAAACTTTAAGGTTTTTAAGCCGAAAAATTTAAAATCAAGATTTTGCTCTTTATAAGATTTTCGAACACAAAAATGATATTTTTCTTGATTCTAAGCTTGTACACCTATATCATAAAGATACTAGATCAGATTTACCAAGGTAAATAATCCTTTAGTGTACACAATAGCTTTGGAATCAAAAGAAAAAAATAAAGGACGATTTTGCAAATGAAACAAACGAACCAAAAAGAAAGCTTAAACACAAAAACTAAACACACCACTCCATGGCTCTTGATACCAATTGAAGAATACAAGTAATCTTTGATATGAGATGGGAAGGAACTTAGTGAGAGAGAGTGGAAGGAAGGATGTATTCTAGAGAGAGAAAGTAAGAAACATGTAATTCATAAGTGAAATGAGAATACAAAACCAACCAACACCCTCTCCAAAGCATGGAGAGGGTATTTATACATGAGATGTGGCCGGCCATGGACCTAGATAGGCTTTCCATGGGCCTTGGGTCATATTAGATTACTTTACTTGACATATGATTAACTACGGGCTAAGACTAATACATATTGGAAGTGACCGATACTTTTCTTGTTTCTAACACTTATAACCGCGGTAAAAATTCCGGGTCGCCAAGTCGGTGAAAAACTTGTGACTATTATTATTATCAAAACAAGCAAGATTACTCGCGCGTTGCTGCGAGGTGTAAATTTTTCGCGCGTTGTTGCGGGACACTAATTTTTTTTTCTATTTTGTGCGGGTTTATTTTTTCGGTATGTGTAGCGTTATTTTTTTATGTTATTTTTTTCCTTACGTGAATTTATTTTCACGGTCTCATGTTTAATAGTTTGGTTTTTTTATATGGGCTTACGTGTTGACCCTCATGTTTAAAGTTTTGCTTTTTTTTTTGCTGTATGGTTTTTTTTTGACTTAGCGTACGTCGGTTTTTTATTGCGTCGTTTATTTTAAAGTTATTAGCAATTTTAGTTTTTTTTAAATTAAACATTTTTTATAAAAACGTACGTATGTCAGAAGCATTACAATATTGGACTCGTTTTGTTCGCAATTCGAAGATCTTTCCAGAGGTGTTTTGAAGTTTATTACAAAGAAAAGTCGTAAATAGTTAAAAGAGTGGGAATGTGCCCGTGCGTTGCAACGGGGCTTTTTTTATGTTGCCTACTTGTATGTTTCACGTTATTATACGCGCGCCATAAACGTTGAGTAAGTAAAAATGAGAGAGAAAAAAAAACTAAATGGGCCGGCCCAAGGCGGGCCATAATATTTTTCCGAATTGATTTTGAACGAATATTGAGTAGGAATGTGCCCGTGCGTTGCAACGGGGCTGACTTGTATTCGACGGTTTTTTATATCCCTACTTGTATGTTCCCCATTATTATGCTCGTGCTTTAAATATTGACTAAGTAAAAAAAGAATGAAAAAAACCCAAATGGGCCGGTCCAAAAATGGGAGTCCAAGAAAAAACTTTGGCCCGATTACTGTTAAAAAATGAACAGTGTTTTAGCCCCCAAATACGACGTCGTTTCACACTTCAATTGAGTATATATATAATGCGAGAGGTATCAAATTCTTATCTTGCTTGTTCTATATAACTATTAACGGAAGAAAGAACTTTACCTTGTTTGAATATGTATTCAAATCTCGTTTATGGATCGGCCAAGTTTGAGTTATAGTCGACCAAAAAATAGCTCTCATCACGATACTACTAAAAATTTATACAAAGTTTTCTTTTAACATGAAGACTGGGTTCATGTTTAAATAGACTGTACCCTATTAGGCCCAAATATAGAAGCCCAACTCTTGTACTTTAGGTTACTACTGTCTCTCTCTATATAAACCCAACAATTCTGTAACCCTAGCAAAACACAGCAGCCACAATCACTTGTTTGTGCAGATCTGTTATTTTCTTTGGTTTTCTCTCATTTTACTTATTGTCCCTGTTTTGTTTATAGTTTTTGTTGTGTTTCTTTTGATATAAAGAAAAAAAAGGAGGTGCAATGATGATTAAAATATAATCTCGTTAATCTGATGATTCTGTGAGGAAAAACTCTCTATTCCATTCTTTATAGAGTTTCTGAGCACCTCCTCTTAATAATATTATCTTATCTTCTTTTTTATCAAATCGTGTAGATAATTGTTTTAATTTAACAAACGGGCTGATTTAATTTCAAGATCTTTTTCGTATGAAAAACTTTCATATTTTCGTGGTCAACTTTTTTTCCGAAGAGTAACTTATATTGTCTGCGTTGTTTACTTCGGATTACTCAAATAACGTCGGTTCATATCTCGGCTTGTTGCTTATATTGTCTGCTTTGTTTTACTTATATTGTCTGCGTTGTTTACTTCGGATTATTTTGTTCTGAATTGAATTTTACTGTATACATTTTTTTTCCCCAAAAATATATGAAATGAATATAAAAATTCTTAGGAACTATTTTTGCAACAAGTTCATGTGTAGACTGATTTCAATATTTCTAAGCAAATCCGGATGAGTTCTATCTATCTCAAATCTGTATATTAACTATACTTTTTTTCTTTTGAAGTTTATAACAACTATACTCAAATTAGATGGTTTTTTTACGAATCAGTAGCATTTGGTACTCATGTGATGCTGAGTGCTTTTGCTGTGAAAAAAATGCTGCCATTTCATCAGTTCTTTTTATCCCACTATAGCACATCACACAAAATACCTCTTATAATACCATCGTTTGTGCGACAAATGATACCTTAGAAATGTGTGTAAAATACAAATAATTGATTAGGTATTTAGCTTTTTAAAGGATAAAATATTGAAAAAATGTGAGGTAGTTTTTTCAATAAGAAAACGGCTCTATACGTTAATTTTTAGGAAATAGCCGTTTTGTAATGTTTGAGAAAAATAATTTCAAACACGACCGCGTATTATATTATGCTTATTTATTGTTCACGAAGCTAAGAGAAAAAATGGTGACTTGTCATCCTTTATCAGCCGTCTAAATTATATGAGAATAAATCTCAATCGTTGAAAATAGAGTAAATTCAAATTTGTAGCAAGTAACTATAATTCCTCAAAGTAGGGTGCATATTTTAGCACATTTATAATATGAAAATAACTTACCTTCATCTATTGTAACTAACTTTGCTTTTTTGACCTAACTCATTTTAACAATTTCAAGATGTATGTATAAGTTTAGAAAGTTTAAATTATCCGTCCAATTAAGTTATAAAATGGCCAAAGTAGATAGTATATTTTGTATTTTAAATTCATTATTTTCAAAACATTCGAATCATTATTTAAGAGAACCTTTCAATTTTATTTATCGTATACCTATACATATATCATAATATATTTCAAAATGTTAGGCACATAAGATATATGGATATATTATCGTCTCGCAAACACTTTGTATTATTAAGTAAAAGCATCATCTCACAAGCATTTGTTATTATTTGGATACAACATGATCTCGAAAGGACTTCGTTAAGAAGATATGAATTTGTTATCATCATGCGAATCCAACATCAAGTATGCTTATTTTTAATGTCTTCTTTTCTATTGTATATTGTATATTCAAGCAAATCTTTTTTAAAGTAACTCATTTTAATAATTTCAAGATATATAAGTTTAGAAAGTTTAAATTATCCGTCAAATTAAGTTAAAAAATAGCTAAAGTAGATAATATATTTTGAATTTTAAATTCAGTATTTTCAAAACATTCGCATCATTATTTAAGAGAACATTTCAATTTTATGTACTGTATACCTATACATATATCATAATATAATTCAGAATGTCAGGCACAGAAGATATATGGACATATTATCGTCTCGCAAACGCTTTGTATTATTGAGTAAAAGCATCATCACACAAGCATTTGTTATTATTTGGATACAACATGATCTCGAAAGGTATACGTAAAAAGATACAAATTTGTTATCATCATGTGAATCAACATCAAGTATACTTATGTTTAAATGTCTTCTTTTCATTGTTTATGATCATGTATATTCAAGCAATCATGTCGTTTACTTTCCTACTTGCATATCCAAAAGGTTAGAATATATCAAGTGGAAATAGCTAGGATGATGTGATATTCAGAGGAGAACTCAATAGATGAAATTGTATTGGTTTATTGAAAATATATTAGTTTGATGCTCACAACCAATGTTATATCTCTTGAATACGTAAGTGCTTTTTTATTGTGATGGTAAATACTATCGAAGGAGTGTTTGAGAATACGACAAATGAAAAATGAAATTGGGCGTGGTCTATCAAAGATTAATGAAGTTTATGCAAACGAGAAAGTGTGCATTTTAGAATGAGAAGGATAAACAACAAGACTATGAAAAGCATATACATCCAGAAACCATTTGGTAACATTTAATCGATTTGCTCATTGAATGTTATTTATAATTTTTTTCAATAAAAATTACCTATTATTATATATGTCAATGTCAATTTACACTAAACAGAAAGAAGACGATAAAGCAAATAAACTACAACATCTTCATTTTCTCTTATAGTGTGAACCTTATATTGCTAGGAAATATTAGTCGAATCAACGAAATTTAATATATGTTCCTCACATTACATACGTGATCCGGAGTTTAAGTTTTACGAATGTTAATGGAGTAACGCGAATATACGTTTTAACTCCGAAACATCTTACATATTTACAAACACTGGTTCAAATTTAAAATTTTAACTTGTGATGTTTTTATACTGAGTATTGATGTACAATGCATGTTGTTTACCATACGGCATTGATTTGTTGTTTCAATTATCTTTTTAACTTTTCATATACAAATGCTTCCTAACTTATAGAAGCGTCATTAGATAAAAGGCGTACCCGGGCAACGCACGGGTATTGCACTTGTTATGTGAGCTCATGACGCCTCTCACGATGCCATCTAACGTTGTTGTTTTGGCGTCAAACAATGGCATCACCTCAAACACTATCAAACATAAAATCTTATGACTTATGTTGCTTTAATTATGGCTTTTGTTATGTTGCTTTTGATAAATAAAAAAAAGGAGGTGCAATGATGATTAAAACACAATCTCGTTAATCTGATGATTTTGTGAAGAAAAACCCTCTAATCCATTCTTTATAGATTTTCTGAGCGCCTCCTCTTTTCTACTTTCTTTATAAAGTTTCTTCTAATTTTTTTTTTAAATGTTAATGGATGTCTGTTTTGCTAGAATTTCAATTGATAAATCAAACTTGTATCTTAATGGTCGTACTTATTTAGAAGAGTAAATTACGAAAATTGTCTTGGTGGTTTACTTTGAGTAACTGAAATTAGCTCTAATTGTAACTAGAGGCATATATGGTTCTGAGGGTGAATATTTATTGCTTTTAGTTTTCAAAAACTTTATGTGATGTATATACGCTATCAGGAACTGTTTATGCATATGGATTTACATTGTGTTTTCGAGTTATTAATAGAGGTGAAATAGAAGTAAAGAAAAAGTGGAGAAGGAAATGAAAAAAGAAAAGAAAGCACGTTAATGATATAGTTTGTGTTCTTAAATTTGAGTTTGAAAATGAAGTATCATAAATGACAAAAGCTACAAGTTTATTATTATACCTTTTATAAAATATAAAAAGATGTGCAATTGAATTAATTATTAAATATAAGAGTAATTTAGTGAATATGTACACTTTACTTTCACCCTAAATATGAGATGAAAGTGTTAAGAGTGAGGGGAACGGACGTGTCGTTCGTTGGCGCCATTCAACGACGCGAGTTTTGCCAACGGCGCACCGTTTCGGTGCTGGCGCCGTTCGGCCTCGCGCCGTTACTACCTGCCCACGCGGTTCTCTTTTTTTTTTAATTTATTTTATAAAAATAGTAGCCGTTATAGCCGTTGGAAGGAGCGGGTTTTTGAAAAAAATACCCCAAAAATTCTTATTTTTACCCGTTAAAAATCTTATAAATATCTCCTTATTATTTCATACTTCACACACATTTCCAATATATGTTCTACTTCAATAATACTCAATTTTTTTCAACAATGGATCCAAATAATACCAACACTTTCAACACATTCAACACCTACGATTCAAACAATTTCAACACAACCAACACATACGATCATTATGATGTTTATTTTCAAGGCGACCAGGTCGATATATGCGGGATTATGAGGCGTATCAACATTTTATAGCTTTGTGTGAGCAAGAAGCCGGGGGGTTCGAGATCGGGTCCAACGAGGAGGAGGACATACATACCTCGTGAACGAGAGAATGCGGAACAACGGTTAATCGACGACTATTTTGGCTAGTAAACCAACACACGTAATAATAAAATATATAATATGATAGAAAATTACCAAATTACCCTTGAGGACAAAGGTAAAAAGGAAAATCTTCACAAATATATATAATATAATACATATGTTAACCGGGAAGTATGATTCCCAAGTCGTTATTCCCCAACGATTTGTGAAATTGAAACCACGTTTGATGTTCGGACAATGATTTGAATTGAAAATAAAGATTGATTTGATTATCTACTTCTACAATTTAAAATAAGCAATTGATAACAATTAAGCACGAAAACAAAGAACGGGAAATCAAACTTTTACTAAAAACGCAAAACGAGAACCCTAAATGGCAATTAAAAATCCTAAATTTTCAAATTAGATCTAAAATGAAATTTTCTCTCTTTATAGACTCTAATTGACTAAAAAGTAAGTTTAAAGAAAACTAGAACAAAAACAGAATTAAAATGAGCTTAAAAACACGAAAAA
>BQNB010121143.1:0-18591 GCA_026074375.1 Tanacetum coccineum
AGTTTGACTACCGGGTTTGACTAACCAATCACATAACACATTCAAACTTATAAAATTCGTAGTCAAACTTTCTAATGGCATTCTCGTAAATAAATACTTAAAAACTAGTTTTGGGATGTTACAAATCTATCCCCCTTATTTAGATTTCATCCCCGAAATCTCTTCGTCTATTCTAAGCCCAAACTTGGTCATATTGACCCCACATTTCATCTTAGCATTATCAAACCTATACTCAATTAGTTCTGTCAACCTATATGGTTTTGCAACTCTAGCCATTCCTTAATACCTCTAATTATCCTTAACCCATTCTACTTCACGCTTACTTCTATCTCATTTATATTTTTCCTAATGACAAACGTCATTTAGGTGACATTCACAATTCCTATTCTATCATTTTAGTACCTTTTTCTCTATATCATTACGTTCCCGTTCGTTTCTTTTCTAAATCTTCATCAAGAACTACACGTTACTTGAGAAATTGCGTTATCTTGACTTATCATACACCAAAATTAGTTTATACTTTCTTATTTACCATAACCATTTTGATATTCTTTTTATCGTTTCCATTATAATACTTTGCTTTCGTTACTTCTTTTTAGTTAATTTTCATCAATTATTATAAGTCACTTGAGAAAACTCAATACTTTTGGCTTTATAAATATAAACTTATATCCTTCGACCTATACTCCTAACGTCTAAAACTTACTTTCTCCTAAAGTCTTTAGTAAAGGTCGCATTCTAACTCTTATTTCACCTATCTTATTTCCTACGATATCTAACTAATTTAGGCTTCCATTTTCTACTTCCTTAATTCCTATCATGTTATGCCGAGAACACATAAGCCCACTCATCCATACTTCTTTATTTACATTGAGAAGCGTCTCAATCAATGCAATTAAGGGAGTACAAACTTATGGTTCGGTGATTGACAATTTCTTTATTTAAATGAAGGGAAAATTGCATAAAAGTGTATTAAACTTATACTCAATTTCATTTTAATGTACTCAACTTTTTTTTTCTCAATTTAGTATACCCAACTTTTTTTTGGTTACAAATGAAGACAATTAAGAGGTTACCAGGTCAACAGGTCACCATCAAGTTACCTTTTCTCCAACTTGATTTTCTGGCAACCTAGCATTCAGACGACCCACCACCACCACCTCCAAATCGATCACTACCGGCACCACCCAAAGTGATTTTTACCGATTTCGACTGATTTCGTCCGTTTTCGACCAATTTCCTCAGTTTTTGACCGTTTTTGACAGATTTCAAACGATTATCGATTTGACCGTTTTCGAACGATTTCGACCGGTTTGGACCGTTTTTGAACATTTTAGACCGTTTTGACACCGATTTTGACGGATTTCGACCGATTTCAACCGGTTTTGTAGGTCCAAAGTCTTTGGATCTGTTTAGCCTTTTGTAAGACAATAGCTAACTTGAATAAATCTAAATCAACTATATGAGAGACAATGACTATGAATACTATGTGCTAATGCGGAATCTTAGCACAAGTACTAAGAAGAACATAATGTAAAACTTTGCTATTTGCTATTAATTTCTATTAGAATTCTATTCCAACCTCATACTAAACATTATGCCGTAGGGTTTCTTTTATACACCAAGGAAACCCTAATGAGCTTTACAAACGTGTGAAAGGATAATGCATATCCTTTCCTAAGATATCTTCTAAGATATCTCTAAGATAACTATTCTGTTACATAAA
Source organism: Tanacetum coccineum (assembly GCA_026074375.1). NCBI lineage: Eukaryota > Viridiplantae > Streptophyta > Magnoliopsida > Asterales > Asteraceae > Tanacetum > Tanacetum coccineum. The sequence goes on from BQNB010121143.1 coordinate 1,727, forward strand.
CAGACTTAACTAGACAAGGCCAGTACTAACTATAGTTAGTGTTGCAAAAATCGGCCTAGGCGACCGATTAATCGGCGCCTAGGCGCTAGGCGGGGATTAACCGCCTTGATTTTTACTAATCGGCCTTATTAATCGTTTTGGTCAAAAATCGGTCAACATACCGATTAATCGGACAAAAATTGGCCAAATCTGGCATAAATCGGCCGAATCGGACAAAAATCGGCTAAATCGGCCAACTTGGTTACGGATGGAAATCGGCCATATCGAGGATTAATCGGCCAGATCGGACAAAATTGGCTAAATTGGGAAAATTAGGCGTATATTTTCAAATTTTTTTATATAAAAAGTCCAATCCGATTAATCCCCGATTAATCCTCGCCTAACCGATTAATCGCTAGGCGGTACCTGACCGCCTAGCTAGCGCCTAGCGATTTTTGCAACCTTGACTATAGTATTGGCAGACTTAACTTAGTACTGGCAGACTTAACTATGTCTACCAGACTTAACTCTATAACTACCAGACTTAAGTCCTTTTACAATAATTCCTAACAGGTCCGACCGATTTTGACTTATTTCCAACGATTTCCATCGTTTTTGATCGATTTCGACCATTTTCAATCGATTTCAACCGATTTCGATCGTTTTCGACCGATTTCGACCGATTTCGTCCGATTTTGACCGTTTTCGACAGTTTTCAACCGTTTTCGACCGATTTCCACCGTTTTTGTCCGATTTCGACCGTTTTTGACCGATTTCGACTGATTTCCATCGATTTCTACCGATTTCGACTGTTTTTGACAGTTTTAACTGTTTTCGTTCGTTTTGTACGTTTTCTACGCTTAAATACGTTTTTGAACATTTTCAAAAGTTTTATCCGTTTTTATACGTTTTAGTACTTTTTATAAGAAGGTAAAAAGCGTATGAAGACGTATAAAATCGTACAAAATATACGAAAATGAAAGCAACGTAGGAAAACAAAAACGGAGAGGGACGTAAATGAACAAATCGTACAAAAATGGACAAAAACGTACAAAAATGTTTCACAACATTTAAAAACGGACGAAAACGTTCAAACAAGCTTGACAACGTAGGAAAACAAATGAAAGCTGTCAAAAACGCACGTAAACAAATGAAATCGGTCGAAAAGGTTCCAAAATGGTTGAAACGATCGAAAACGAACGTATAGGTTCGAAAACGGTCGAAATCGGTCGAAATCGGTTGAAATCCATCGAAAACGATGGAAATCGGTCGAAATCAGTCAAAATCGGTCGAAAACGGTTGAAATCGGTCGAGAACGGTCGAAATCGGTCAAAAACGTTCAAAAACGGTCGAAATCGGTCGAAAACGAAAAAAATCGGTCGAAAACGGACGAAATCAGTCGAAATCGGTCAAAAATGGTCGAAAGCGATTGAAAGCTGAAAGCGTCGAAACCGGTCGAAAACAGTCAAAATCGGTCGAAAATGGTGGTGGTTGTGGCTTGTCGAAGGCGGTAGTGGTGGAGACCGCCAGCTAGAAAATCATGTTGGAGAAGAAGGTAACTTGATGGTGACCTAGTAACCTCCTAATTGTCTTCATTTGCAACAAAAAAAAAGTTGGGTACATTAAATTAGAAAAAAAAGTTGAGTACATTAAAATTGAAATTGAGTATAAGTTTAGTAAACTTGTTATGCCCATTGCCCTTAAATGAAAATGGCTACATACTTCCCTTTAAATAAGGAGATTATGAATCATCCTACTTACATACTTTCAACATAACACTCGAACTTACTTAAGTCTTCATTACTTTTCATTCATCTCATATTACTATCTCATTTACTTTCAATATCATCTTTTATAGTCTTGGATCCAATCTCCTTAACTTTTTCCCGAAGGAAACTTAGTTTTCTCCCCGTAGGAATTCACCCATTATCGATACCCTTGTGGTATCCCCAACCTTTTGTTAGTCTTTACATTTCATCGTTTGGCTTTCTCCCCGTAGGGATTTGCCCATTACCGATATCCTTGTGGTATCACCAACCTTTATCGAGTATTGGACCCAAACTATGTTTAATTTATCGTTCTTTATTCTTTTCATAATCTACATATGTTTCTAATCATATACTCTTTCATTTCTATTTTTATTGTCTTACGCAATTCTAGCTCACACTTTATCCATCTTTCCTTATATTACACAAGATCCAATTGATACTTGTCATTCTCATGTATTACATATACATATATGTTTTCACATTTCATATATCATTCTCTTGACAACCCCAAATGGGTAACTTATTCAATTCTCCAAGGCTATTCTTATAATATACTCATTTACTTTACTTTATTCATCAATACATTCCTTTCATTTATTTACATGGTTCTAATCATTCTTTTATTTGATTTACCTTAAGGTACACTTGTTTATCCGTTTTACGTATCGTACATTTCTTTCATATATCAACGAGATTGCTTTCGTTCTTTATCATTCGTATACGTCTCATAATCATATCATACCATTACATTATACTTCATTATGTTTTCTACATTATAACATATCATACTTCCACCCTTTATTGGTAATTCACATAAGCGCTTACTCTTCATATAATAATTCTTCTTTAAGTAACTTTTTCATAATTCAATCATTTTCACATTACTTAGCTCATACTTACATACTTACGTCATTACTTATTAAAATGCAATCTTATGCATTTATCTAGAGGTGGCCAATTCACATCAACTGACTTTGATTTCCTTTCTCATTTTTTGGATCTGATTTGGAACAACTGAGAATAGGAAACTTTGGCGATTCATAATCATAATAGTAGAATATTTATGTCCTCAGCACATAAAATATTAAATAAAGAAATATGTATAAAGAAGAGTATACCCATGATTGTAGACATAGTAAAGTTCTCCTAATCGACTGACTTAATCATAATAATTAAACATTCCAAAACTAAAAAAAGAAAGCCCTTTCTCGGATTTAAGCGATGACTTAAGCCTTTATTCCTTAGCTTAGGCCCTTAAAAAGTGAAAGAGCGTGACTCATTAAAATCAAACCATTTGATTCAATTCTAATTAGCCACTATATTCTACGCTACTTCATTTAAATTTTAAAAAAATAGATATAACTTATTCAAAAATGATATTAGTATATCATATCGTTAATATATAATCATTCCGTCTGCTGTTGACAACACGGAAACAGACTGTAAAGAAACGCGAAAAAGTTCCATAGTTCGAATGAAATAAAAAAAGTTTTAGTTTGTACATCCACATTTTCCTTCTCCCTGGGATTGTAAGTTCAAATCGGACATAGCACCGATGCAGCTAGCACCGAAAAAAGCATAAACGGTCATAGCACCCCCACCGGCGACAGCACAAGAGCACCAGCGCCCCCAGTCAAGGGGGCGAAAGCTGCGGTTCGAGCCCCGATCAGTCCCACGCCAGGATTCAAAAAATGTTGGAATAAATGAGTATTTACAGAAAAGATTTCATCTCTCTTTCCTATGATGCTGCAAATAATAGTCTTGACTTTCTGAAAGCTTACATAAGGTTGCGACGCCTGATAGTGAGTCATATAGCATACCGAGAGCTTGGAATTACAACACCCTAGAAGGAGTTAGTCAAAGCCTTCCATTCGCCCTTCACTTACCCTTCATCTCTGTAATCTAGTGGAAGGAAGCAAAGCTGTTTAAGTCAGAGTAAGCGGCCTATGGAAAAGAAGATTTGAATCACTTTTGTGGCGGGGAATAAGCTGTGATCTTATTCCTAACTAGGATTAGGCAAAGCAAGAATTAGGCCTTCGTAGTTATGGTTCATGTTCATGAATATCACTATCTGACCATATCATTTCAGGTTCTCTTCAGTTTAGTCTTCCATGGCCCATTCCTTAAGACATGACTTTTTTAAAACCAAATAAAAGAGATCAATTTACGCGCAATCATCGCAGAATCTATTATCTTGGAAGAATTTACTAACAAACCTAGCTGACTAAAGCATGGTGTCATGAATGGCGAGATGCTAAACGATCGATTCGCCTTGCATCTACGGTATATACTGTACCTTTATAAAAATAATATAAACACCAAATGGTAAGTTAGTTTCCCAGTCGAAAGAGAAAATGATCTAAGCAGTTAAACAAGTGAATGCATTTTTACCCCCTATTGGTTGACTGGGCTTCCCAGGTCATCATCGACCCGCACATCTGCACCATCTCAACCTTAGTGAATAAAAAAGGTGTGCTAGTGCTTTTTAGTAGCATTTACTGTACCTTTCTTTATCGAACTGCTTCCATTGATAGGTAACAGTTTCTATCTAATGTGGTCAATATTGACCTCAGTCATTCCAGCAAAAGGATCGTTCCTTGGACCTATTATGTATAGTGCAGGAAGTCTACGCCGGTTAAAAAACCAATACGACATGTCAAGTATCAAAATTCGAAAGGTAGATCATTTATTTAATGCATACGCGAAAGTTTCGGGGGGGGGGGGAGACTCTTTAATCTATATTAATATCAAACCAACCAAATTGCTGCCTTTAAGGGGGAGTACTGCTTATAGGCTTTTGTCATGTAAAAGGCAGTATTCCACAATGTCATGGGGGCTAACTTGTCATACTGTAAACCGGAGAATAGGTATTTCAAGGATAGTGAAGTCATCTAAGGGATTGGCATTTGAACAAGAACCATCGAGCATTTCTAATCAATATGAGTTTGATTAGGAGTTTGATTATGAGTCCAAATGAGCTTCGTGAAAATAGTAACTCGTCATTCATTTCCCCGCCCTGGTCTCCGAGCGAAGATAAGTCAATGACTTCAAAAGTCCAAATTGAAATAGAAATAGGCGAAAACGTAAAAAAACTGACGAAAACGTATAAGAACTGACGAAAACTTAAAAAACTTAAAAAAACAGATGAAATCGTAAAAAAACAAACGAAATCATAAAAAAACAGACGAAATCGTAAAAAAACAGACGAAATCGTAAAAATCAGAAGAAATCGTAAAAAAACTGACGAAAATGGATAAAAACTGACGAAAACGTAAAAAAACTGACGAAATCGTAAAAAAACAGACGAAATCGTAAAAAAACAGGCGAAAACGTAAAAAAACTGGCGAAATCGTAAAAAACAGTCGAAATCGTAAAAAAACGGACGAAATCGTAAAAAAACGGGCGAAAACGTAAAACAACGGGCGAAAACGTATAAAAACGGGCGAAAACGTAAAAACCCAGACGAAATCGTAAAAAAACGGATTAAAACGTAAAAATACAGACTAAAACGTAAGAAATAGATGAAAGCGTAAAAAACAAGCGAAAATGTAAAAAACGAGGCGAAATCGTAAAAAAACACAAACACGCAAAAAATGACGAAAACGTAAAAAGTTAATGATAATAATACACGCTTGAAAGCTGGAAAAAGTGACGGGCAAAAAAGAAACAATTAAATAAAGAAGATCCGCCTGGTTGCCCATTTAGTGTTTATATATGCCCATAAGCGCCCATTTGATGGGCAAAAAGTGCCCATAAGCGCCCATTAGATGGGCAAAAAGTGCCCATTTGATTTTTTACACATGCACATAAGAGCCCATCAATAATAATTGGTTGGCAAAAAGTGCCCCTAATTTTTAAAAAAGTGCCTAAAAGAGCCTATGAATTACCATATGGGCAAGATTTGCCACCTCTACATTTATCTTAGCTTAATCATTTCTTAAACTCACATCATCATACACATCTTACATTACTTATATATATAAATAACCTACCATATACTTCACATTATAAAATCATATACTTCTATAAATGTTTCACATTCTTAGCCGCTTTACAAATTCTTAGTCTATGGCCAAATGACATATACCGTATTTCATAATCATTCTATACCCATACATTATCATTCTATTTGCCGCAAGCACTTAACTACCTTATAACTAAGGCATTCACATTCTTCACTACTTAAATTTACGGCAACGCATCTATGAGTGGTCTAAGTTTAGACAACCTATAGTGGAAACCTACTTCTCTTAGACCGAAGCTCTGATACCAAGTTGAAACGCCCCTTTTTCCGACTCAAAATTTGACCAAGAATTGAAAACTTTACTCAAACGCTTGACCGGGAATGACCTTGTGTCATTCCTTAATATACTTTTTAAAATACATTATAATTAGACCCTTGAAAGTTTCATTATCATAAAGTAGACTCCATAAGCTTTCCAACGATATAAAGAACTCATTTTAACTCCTTACGGTTTGGATTTTACAACGAAAACAAATATCCAAAAACTGCAGGACCAGCCAGCCGGGCGGCTGGAGGCTAGCCGGGCGGCTGGAAGGCCATGCCGGGCAGCTCCCTGCTCTTGGGCACTCACCAAACTTATTTTTTGACACTTTGTTACGAAAAACTAACTTCCCGGACTTGATATTAGATGAAACTTTCCAGAATTCATTAAAAAATCATAATACATTATTTCCATAACCGTTTGTGGTCTAAATGACCCAAAACATATATACTTACGGAGGTTACCAAACACCCTGTTTAACCTATTTACATTCATTATTGACCCATTCACCTTCATTCATATACAAGACCAATACAAAAGACATTGACACTTGACACATACAAATCATTAGGACACTTTGAGGGTTCAACATTGATCGAGCTCGGTGTCCTACTTACGCTTAACCGCATAATCAATACTTTCTAACCCGTGCCTAATCCTAAGCCTTCACCGAGGACTTACCTTAATCGTTTGAACTTACAAAACATTGCAACTTAAACACGTAAGCTTTCGCTTAGTAAGTAACCCACAATAATATATTATTTTAAATGACATAATCAAAAGCATATGTATACGTCATACTTATCAACTTAAGCATCCATAATCTCATTTACATTCACATTATACAAATCATTCATTCACTTGATAAAAGGAAACTAAACTACCTAAACACATTAACACATCATGAATAATCATAACCAAACACATACCTTGATTAAACCAAGAACTCTCCTTCTTTCTTAGAGCTTAACTAGCCTAGTACCAATTCCCTATTCAAACCCCTAACACAACACACTTAAACACCTAACCATTATTATACATAACACGCATGATTATTCAATTATCATAACATATTATAACTTGGTTACTTACCTTGAATCCAAGCTAACTTATCAACTTCCATCATCTTCCAATTATTGCATCCTTGAAGGGATCCTTAATATAAGTTTATATCTTGATTTGGGACCTCAATTCATCTTCAAATCATTACTAGCAATTCCTACCCTTTTTTCGTTTTTCTCTTTATTTTCCTTTTCATTGTGTTTGGACACACACCTACCTCATATTATAATATTTGGGAAATCTAAAGAAGATTCCAGTTTTAAGTTAGTTAGTTAGGAGTTTGCCACTTTGGTACTTTTGGTCCCTCAAGTTCATTTCTTTTATAAAATGACACATTAACTTTCTAAACCCATTCACATATTATTTATACTTATAGTTTGACTACCGGGTTTGACTAACCAATCACGTAACACATTCAAACTTATAAAATTCATAGTCAAACTTTCTATCGTAAATAAATACTTAAAAACCGGTTTTGGGATGTTACATCTGTTCATGACTTTTATATGAAGAGAGCTGTTAGGTATTCGTGGACCATTGGTCAGGGAGGTTATATTGGAGTTTTTCAGTACATTTTGCTTTAGAAAGATAGTTCTTAATCTTGACCACTCTGATTACTCTCAGTTTTAGTTAGGGGGGATTAGACTGGGCAGTTTTGAGCATGAGGCAGTTCATTTTTGTTATGGGGTTACACACTGCTGAGGAGATGTAGACTGAGGGGTTTAAAGCCTACTAGGAGGCTGATTTGAGGAGGATTGCTACTAAGGCAGATAAGGTTGATTACTAGACCATGATTGCTTCTGATGGTGACTTTTTGGGTCCCCCTCCTTCTTATACATTGATCAAAGAGCTTTTAAGGAAGTTGTTTCATCATTTGATTACTTTTACTAATTTTGACAAAGGTCAGCGCTGAGTAGGTGACTTCGACTGACATATTCTTTCTTCGAGCATGGCTGCGGGGACTGTGGTGAATGTTCCCCATATTTGCTTGTCAGTATCTATTTAGGCATTGCTTGTTGGGGGAGAAAGGCGTGGGAGCTTAGTGTTGGTTGGTGGTCATTTTTTATTGCATACTTGGTATTACACTTTGGGATGATTATCAGAGGCAGAGCCTTCAAAATCTGACTGTTGAGGTTCGAGATTTACCTACTATTGATCCCGAGGAGCTGATCAAGTTGATGATATGTAAGAGAGTTCTTGATATAGTTAGCTGGGTTGCTGAGGGTCCACCGAGGCAGCAGGGTGGAGCTGCAGGTGGAGGTGCTGAGATGATCCTGGAGGGTCCTCAGATATTTTTCTCTTGTGGGTCAGAAGGATGCTTAGCCCGGTCATGCACATCATCAGGCACCATAGATGCCTCAGGCAGCTGTTGCTGCTCCTAAGATTATTGCACAGAGGCTACAGAGAGTAGAGGTGGAGGTGCAACAGAGAATGGAGAGCCTCGTGTGAGCCAACATGTGAGGATCGAGGGGGTGGATGATCGTGAACATGCTAGGTACTCAACTTGGATGGTAGATCGGATGACTAAGCTTATGGAGAGTAGAGGCATGGGATATGAGAGGTTTGATAGTAGCATCGCTCCTAACACACACTTACATTTTGAGCGACGTAGAGTCAAACACAGGATCGATGTGCTAGTACCTCAGCTCAGCAGACCCAGGCCCAGCATGATGCATGCTCACCTTAGTAGTTGATCATCTTATTTGCTTTTTGCTTCCTATAGACAGTTTATTATCCCGTGATGAATCTAATACACATGTGTTAGAAAGATTCTATACTTCAGCTGGAAATCCTGTCAAGGAGATTCTTCTTAAATTGAAGGTCGATCCTCACGGATTCGAAGGTTACTCCAACCAAACATGGGAGAATGACAAAGCTATATTTGTCCCCCCGCTTTATTGCTAACTGTTTTATTGCAGGAAACTTAAAGATGGTGGTGAAGGTACTTGTTTCCCGCTGACTCACAAGATTCATAGCCACATGCTCATACCAGACCGGACCGACAAACATAAAGACATCATGAAAGCTTAAGTACATGTTTCAAGACTTTCGCTACTTGGATACCGTACGTCTTTCTTGAAGTGACAAAGTATTAAAGTCAAAAAATTTCAAAGAAGTTTCTGTCACTCTAATACCGAACGTCTTTCTCGAAGTGACGAAGTGTTAAAGTTAAAGAATTTCAAGAAAGATGCAACATTAAATCTTTTTAAGTCAACAAATCAAGAAAGGTATGAGCATGTCAGTCCAGATGTCACAAGTTCACAATATGGCAAAGTCACAAGATGGAAAAACGGGATTATGCTTGGTTGATGATCTCAAAGTGTTCAAGATCACAATTTCACTTACAAGTCAAGATAAAGGAACAAGCTCGTGCCTAAAGTCAAAAGACACTACAACATATTCACAAGATAAAAGACATGAAGTTTACGAGCTGAAGACTAAAGATAAAGCATAGTATGCTAGGATTAAATTTTTGTAAATTGGAGTGACCTCCCTTAGGGGGAGATTGTTAGGATCAAGAAAAGTCTCGGTCACTTCCAATATTAACTAGTCAAAGCCCGTAGTTAGTCAATGTCTAGTATGATAAGCTAATATGGCCCAAAGGCCCATGGAAAGCCTCCCAAGGCCCATGGCCGGCCAATATTGTAGTATAAATACCCTCTCCATGCCTTGGAGAGGGTGTTGGTTGGTTGGTTTTGTATTCTCACTTTGCTAATGAATTATATGTTTCTTACTTTCTCTCGCTATAATACATCCTTCCTTCTACTCTCTCTCACTAAGTTCCTTCCCATCTCATATCAAAGATTACTTGTATTCTTTAATTGGTATCAGAGCCATGGAGTGGTGTGTTTAGTTTTTGTGTTTAAGTTTTCTTTTTGGTTCGTTTGTTTTTGCACAAATCGTCCTTTATTTTTTTCTTTTTTGATTCCAAAGCTATTGTGTACACTAATGGATTATTTACCTTGGTAAATCTGATCTAGTATCTTTAAGATATAGGTGTACAAGCTTTGAATCTAGAAAAATATCATTTTTGGTCATCTTTTGTGTTCAAAACCTTTATAAAGAACAAAATCTTGATTTTAATTTTTTCGGCTTAAAAACCTTAAAGTTTCTATTTTTCTTGTTCCTATAGGGTTAGTAACACTAGTTGTACAAGTATTTTTGCAAAACAATCATCAAAAAGGTGTCTTTTTGTGTTTTTAAGTTTTTGGGTTTCGTAGTAGTGGAAGTCGAACAACTGAGTCAAACAACTCAAACCGAACAACCTTGATTAAGTGGAAACCGAACAACCTTGTTTTGTGTTGAAACCGAACAACTTGTCTTAAGAGGAAACCGAACAACTCGATTTGTGTAGAAACCGAACAACTTGTTTTGTGTTGAAACCGAACAACTTGTCTTAAGAGGAAACCGAACAACTCGATTTGTGTAGAAACCGAACAACTTGTTTTGTGTAGAAACCGAACAACTTGACTTCAGTGGAAATCGAACAACTTAATTTCAGTGGAAACCGAACAACCCTAATTTAGTTGAAACCGAACAAATTCCATTAAGGGAAACCGAACAACTCATTTTTCTAAATTATACGGTTTATTTCTTTGACTTGTAAAATCCCGTGAAACATTAACTTGTTTTTCCCGGTTTTGTCAAGAATTGTAAAATCCCGTGTAGTTTAAGGATTTAAAACACTTAAAAGGCAACTTAATTAAACACAATTTCTTTCTACCACCGTTCGATCAACCAAGTAATCTTTTAACATACAAATTTCTCAATGACGACTCTAGCTGACAAAGCAATTCTTTCGGGTGCTGACAATCGTCCACCAATGCTGGAAAAGGATATGTATGATTCTTGGAAAAGCAAAATGGAACTATACATGTTGAATAGACAAAATGGACGAATGATCCTTGAATCCGTTGAAAGTGGTCCACTCATTTGGCCTTCAATTGTGGAAAATGGAGTTACAAGGCCAAAGAAATATTCTGAGTTATCTGCTACGGAAGCACTTCAAGCTGATTGTGATATCAAGGCAACAAATATCATTCTCCAAGGACTACCACCTGAGGTCTATGCATTGGTAAGCAATCATAAAGTCGCCAATGAACTTTGGGAAAGAATTCTTCATTGACAAAACAGGAAAGGGAGTGTAAGCTTTATGATGAATTCGATAAGTTTGCTTATAAGAAGGGGGAATCACTTCGTGAATTCTACTTGAGATTTTCATTGCTACTCAATGACATGAACATTTATGACATGAAACTGGAACAATTTCGAGTGAACATAAAGTTTTTGAATACCATTCCTCCTAAATGGAGCAAATTTGTGACAGATGTCAAACTGGTTCGAGATTTGCACATAACTAATATCGATCAGCTTCATGCTTATTTAGGACAACATGAATTTCATGCAAATGAGGTTCGTTTAATGCATGAACGCAATTCAGATCCGCTTGCTTTGGTTGCAACTCATCAGATGACCTAGTCTCCTTATCAAACTCATCAAAATTTACACCAAAACACTCAATTTCAACCACAAGTTTCATCATATCTGTCTCCACAGTATGGTTCACCTTATCACTCTCAACAATACTCAACTCATCAATCATCAACACCTCTTTCAATCACTTATCCATCCAATGATTATCAGTCATTAATTCACCACAACATCTATTCTCCATCATCATCTTTACCTGATTCGTTAATAATATATATATATAATATATAAGCAAACACTCAACCAATTACCTTTACACAAGGAATGGTCAAAAGTTCACCAAAATAAAATATATATGTAGCCGGAAGTATGATTCCCGGGTCGTTTTGTCCCAACGAGGCTTAAATGGAAAATCGAATGACGGATTGATGATTGATGTTTGAATATGACAAGGTTATGATGGGTTTTCTATTTCTACCAATTAAATATACAAAAACGATTAAATAAAACCTAAAAACGAAAGCTATATAACTTAAAACCTAAAACGGGCACGAAAAACGAGGGTCAAAAACCTAAATTTTGCAAATTAAACCCTAGAACAAATTTAAAAGCTAAAATAGATTCTAGATGACTAAAAACGAAGTTTAAAAAAAACTAGACTAAAAACGGAGGTCGTTTGACCCAAAAACGAGTCAAGACAAAAACCGGGTCAAAACCCGTTCTTTAGAAATAAATTTTTTTAAAAATTAACCCTGCACAAGTTTTAATATTTTTCCTACAAAATATATGAAAAAAGAAAAAAATTTTAAAAAAGTTTATATTTTTCTGATTTTTATTTTATTTGTTATGATTTTTTAAAGTTTTTAATCAAAATAAATTATAAAAAATATCAAACGTTTATAAAAAATTCTGGAAAATTCACAAAAAATAGCTAAAGTTATAAAGTTCCTAAGAAAAATAAAGTGGATTGCACAGCTTGTCGAATAAGCTGTCAAATAAGCCGAAATAGCTTATAAGCTTAATGGGCCAAAACTCCCTTAAATACCAAAGCGCCCAAAGGTCTAACAGAAAAGACCCAAGGGCGCAGCGGTAGTGTGTGTGATGTTTATAAAGGGTTGAGGGCTTTGAGGTCCCGGGTTCGAGTCTTGCTCACCCGGGACTTTGGCCTTCCCCTTTTATTTTTATTTTTGAAAAACTTATAAAATGAAAAAGCTAGAATAAATGAAAATAAGCAACTTTAAAACTTGGAATTCTTTTTGAAAAGCTATAATAAGCCCGGAAATAAGCTCAAAAGCCCACATAATGATATTTTTTTTGCACTAAGCCTATAAAAACTAAACTGTTAGGACAATTTAAGCAAATTAAGCTAAGGCAAAATGAAGATAAGCAAAAACTAACTAACACTAGCACCTAATAAGCAAATATAATCAAAAATAAGCCAGTTGAAACAAGCAAAACAAACTGAATTAAGCAAATAAGCCAAAGGCTTTGGGCTGCAGGCCAAAAAGGCCCTTGGGGCACTTTTAGGGCTTATTTTTAAGCCCTTAGAGTGGGACCCAATGGCTGAGCTTATAGGGGCTTAAAGCACACCCTGTAAGCTCACTAAAATTGCTTTTTAGAAAGAAAATGGAGGCACTTGGACAGCTTAAAGAAGCTGTCAAAAATGGCTTTAGCACCAGGGGAGCTTTTTTTGGCAGATTTGAAAATAAGTTCTAAAAAGCTCAAAATAAGCTAAAAATCCTAAAAAGCTATTTAAACTAACTTAATTCACCTAATGCAACAAGGAATAAGCAAAAACAATAAGCCACAAGCTCAAATAAGCTAATTGAGCTTTTGAGCTTAAGGCTGTTTGAAAAACAGCCAAAAGCCAACTCTTAGCTTAAAAATAAGCCACCTAGAAGGTGTCTTAAGGTTTGGGCTTTTGGGGGCTTATTAAAGAGCTTATAAGCTTTCTAAAAATGTAGAAAGCTTAAGCTTTCCAGCTTAAATAAGCCAAGGAAAAGGGGTGCCAATTGGCTGTTTTGCACCAGGGCAAAACAAAACCAAACAACCCTTTAAGATACTTTAGGCTTATAAATAAGCCCTAAGACAGACTCTTAATCACTTATAAGCTATAAAAAGGAAAAGAGGACATAAAAGACTTTAAGAAAAAGCAATTTAAGCTTATTTTGAACAACTAATGAGCAAGAAAAAATAGACTTAAAAACAGCAGTACTAACTTTTGAGTTAGTACTGCCAAAAGGGACTTAAGCTGAGAAAGCTTTAATAAGCTAACTTTTTGGACAAAAAGAAGCTTAGGAAAGCTAATCTAGCCTAATAAGCAGATATCAACACCAAATAAGCAGTTAGTTCAGCTTAGACCCTTAAATGAGCAAATGAGCTTATTAGCTCATTTCTGCCAACCAAACAGCCCTTGGGTGGCTTTTTGGGCTTGAAAATAAGTTAGCTAATGAAAATTAAAAACAAAAATAAGTTAAAACAGATATAGCATACATACTAATTAGCTTATTCTTGCATTTTCAGAACCTAATACTGTATATAGCTTATCTAACTTTTAGCTTAAAAATATGACTTCTAAAATTGCTTAAACTGCTTTGACAGGATGTTACCTAAACACAAACACAAATTCACACTTATACTACCACACTCTCTGCATTAAAGACTCTTAAAATGAATATGTAAATGAGCACAAAAGACCACTTAAGCCAATAATAAAAATGAGCTAGTCTACAAAAGGAAATAACCTCAAATTCAAGACTTAGCTAATTCAAACTTAGTTTTTGAGATTTTATGAATAAAAACTTGATTAAACTACTTATTAGACTATAATTAAGCTAAATGAAGCTGACTAAATGACTACAACCCATGCATGAACCAAATTTACCCATTTTGGTCACTGTCCCAAACACCCCCTTAATTTCTAAAAATGGCTTTTTAAGCTGTTTTAAGGAGATTTAGGCCAAGGGTCTCAAAGACAAAAGCTTGTACATGAATAATAAGCATCCATAAGCATAATGAAAAAGAAAATAAGCACAATTAAGCTGAAAATAAGCAAATGCAGTTAAATAAGCTTAAAATCAAGGAAAAGAGACTTACAAAAGCCTTAGCTCTAAACAAGGCTGTCAATGCTCATTAGAGCTTAATCAACAAAGCTCTAGCTTGTGTTTAACAAGCTAGTGAGTCCATAAGCCCATCCATATCCGGCTTATCATCCAAAATTATAAGCTGTGGTAATTTTGGGAGGTTTTTCTTGATTTTTTGTATTTTCTACTTAACTTTTTAGTTTACTCAATGAAGAAAGCTTATAAATAAGCTATTCTAAGAGCTTTTTGAACTCACTTTAGCACAATTTAACAACTTAACACTTGGAATTTAAAGATTGAAATTTAACTTAAATACCTCAAAATTTCATTAAACCTTAAAATTAATACAATGCTGAAAGAAAAAGTTTAATAAGCTGAAAATAAGTAAAATGACTTAATGAAAATTACAAGTAAACTAAGATTAAGCTAAGATGCCTTTAAGGCTTACAAAATGGTCCTATTTATAGCCGAATTCTTCTTTGCTTGGTCTTGCAGCTGTGCTTTCCTTGTGAGAGCTTCAAAGGGTGTGTTAGTTGTGTGAGAGAAATGATAGACTCAATCTTGGCCCTCCAAATCATTTGTGCTTCTTTTCTAGTCATCACAGTCGTCGAAAGTCTTTGAAAATGGTGAAGGATTGCCAAGTTGGCAATCCTATAGCTGGGGTAAGTTAGTGGGTTGGAGACGAAGGGTTTAACCATGGTGTTAAAGGGTCGCAGGGTAAAAGAGGGGGGGAACACGTGAGGGGTTCTTGGGTTTTGGTTGGCGGGAAAATATGTTATAAACAAAACAGGAAAGGTTTGGGTGGTTTGGCAACTTTGGTCCCCCAAAGTTATAATGTTTATTGAACATTTTGTCCTTGATGGTGATACAAGGTTGAGGATTTGGCAGAAATGCCCCCTCAACCTTATATCTCTAATTGCAAACTTAGTCCTTTTTGTAATACAAGTATGAGGGGTTGGCAGGAAAGCCCCCTCAAGTTACATTTTCCTTGAATTGCAAATTTAACCCTTGTAGTCTTTTTCTTCTTGTAAAATAACTTTGGGAGATGGCAAATTCAGTCCCTCAAGTTGTCCTTTCTGCTTCAGTTTCTCAGAGTTGACTCTGATTTTGTCGGGGTTGACTTTGACTTTGACTGTTTGACTTTTCTGATGATTTTTTGACATGATTGACTTTTGGCTTCGATTTGGCTTTGTCTTCACACACTTTTCCATTCCGTGCTTAGTTTTGTCGTTTTTTGTTTTGTTTTTCGTCCTTTTATGTGATATTCGTTTCCTGCACAACACAAATGCAAAACAAACATATATTTGGCAGTTTTTGTCTGTTTTTGGTCATTTAAGTCCGTTTTTTATGGAAAAAGGTATGTGTAATCAAGCACATACCAATACTTCAATTGGAATATCCTCCCTCAGTTGATCAACAATCTGAATTTTCTCGACAAGAATCAAGTTTAATTGTTCCAGTATTCCAGAAAGGTGATGATCTCACTGATGCCATCAATCACATGATGTCGTTTTTGACTGTTGTCATCACTTCCCGTTATCCCACTACCAATAACCATCTGAGAAACTCGTTAAACCCTAGGCAACAAGCTACCATTAATAATGAAAGAGTAACATTACAACCAATTTAGGGGAGACAAACTTCTGTAGCTGCAGGTACTTCAAGGACTTATACTCCGGGAGCAAGTGGAAACAATTCTGGAAAACAAAGAACAGTTATATGCTACAACTGCAAAGGGGAAGGCCACATGTCTAAACAGTGCACAAAACCAAAGAGGAAAAGGGATGATTCGTGGTTTAAGGATAAAGTGTTGTTGGTTCAAGCTCAAGCAAGTGGTCAAATTTTACATGAGGGGGAACTCGCATTTTTGGCAGATCCGGGAATTCCAGAAGGTCAAGCCACATAGACTGTCATAACTCATAGTGCTGCTTATCAAGCTGATGATTTGGATGCATATGACTTTGATTGTGATGAACTTAACACTGCCAAAGTTGCTCTCATGGCGAATTTATCTCATTATGGTTCAGACGCTTTTTTTGAGATACACAATCATGATAATATGAATAATGATATGACTAATCAAGTTGTGCAGGCTATGCCGTCTTCTGAACAGTTAAATTTTGTGAACCATTTAGAGACTGAAATAACCAGTGATAGCAATATCATTCCTTATTCTTAGTATCTAATTGAATCACAACACGTAGTTGTTCAAAATTCTAACTCTTCTGCACAATAAGATGATTTGATATTATCTA
>BQNB010121144.1:0-14533 GCA_026074375.1 Tanacetum coccineum
ACCAGGATAAATTTCAATTGCAGCCTCGTTGGGACATACGACCCGGGAATATCTCTTCCGGAATCTTTTTATCATTGATTCTCTCTTATATATTTTATTTCTAAGTAGGTCTTGACTTTTTCCCTTTGTCAAGGGTGAAGAGTTTGGATTTGCCTAGTATTTTATATATACTATATCAGACGAATCAGTACCAAAATGCTTACCTATCCACTTGTAATTAACTAAAGTTCCAAACTTAAAATCCCTAGTACATGTATGCTCATCCTTTTTAGAGAAAAAACCTGAAAAGAATTTTTCGTTGTCATTTGCTTCGCGTAACACCTCCATGGGCATTCAGCTCCTTCAGTTGAATTTTCTGATGGATACCTTTTCCACTTACTCAGTTTCCCCTTTTTAGGATCCTTGATCCTCTCAGGCCGTTGACCGCATCGAGCAATTATTTGAGTTTTTGAACTCCTATAACACCATATTGAATATCCATTTGCTAAACCATAGTAAGTCAAGCATTACTTGAAATGAGCAGCATCCATAACATTTAGATTGTCATTTTCTTCAATCACAATACCCTTATTCCTACCCATTGCTTTTCTAGCAGGTACTGGCCTTTCTTCTTTAATCATCTTACCCTTGCCCTTGTCTACCACCTTGTTAAATATGTTATCCTCTTCTATGATCTTATCCCTACTCATCTCATCAACAGCTTCACTAGGACTAGTGTGGTCAGCTGCACTTGGTGCACCAGTTTGATCATCAACAGATTCAAGTGATGCACCAGTGTCAACATAATCAAGCTCAAATTCAACATTTGTTCCACTACCACATGCACCAGTGTCATTTTTCTTTGGTGTTAGACTATCCCATACTTTTTTACTAACAGTTTTAGGCTTAGGTGGTGTGTTTAGGTGTTGTGCTTCTACCTCATCCCATGATACTAATTCCTCATAAGACATGTTCCCAGCATCATTCTTCCTATTTTCATGTATCTTAAGTTTACAAATTGCCTCATCCCCAGATTCGTCAAACCAGAAATTTTTAAAGTAATACTCAGCCAAATTTTGGGGAATGTGAGCTAAATACATTTAAATTATTCCATAAGAATTAGCAAATTCATACATAGCCTCTAAATCAGAATCACATTCAACTATTTTCAAACCTACATCTAACTCACATTCAGGTAACTTAAAGGACATGGCATAAAACCTTTGTTTAAACTTTTCTTTCAAAAGTTGACACAAACCCTCATAGTCATATTTCTTATCCTTAATAACCCTTAACTCATAAACTACACCATTTTCATACCTTAATGGAGCGAACATGAAGATACCAACATAATGTACATCGAATAATAGTGCATTTGAACGTGAAGGTGCCATCTCCTGTTAACATAAAAGTAATATTATCAATCAAAACCCAAATTTACTATGCATATGATAACAATAAAAACAAAAAAAATTAGTAGCAGACAAGAAGAATAATATAAATTATACCTTTTGCACACTTTAATTGCATAAAATAATCAGAGAACGACCCTTAATTTTGTATTAGGGTTTGGAACAGATCTGGGTGGTGGTGAGACTATGTGTTTTCTTGGATCGGGTTGTGTGGGGGAATCATTTTATAAAGGCATTATATATAAAATACACACGTGGAATAAAAGTAAATACATTAATTCATTTATTTATTAAAGGAAAGTAATAAAAAACATATATAACAGGCTAAGGTTTCATCCGGTGACACGCTACATACATTACACGTATTTAAAAGTTCAGCGACACAATGACAAAAAAATAGTTGCCTGCATACAATGGCAAAAAGTGTCAAGTTTAGTACATTTTTAGGTAATTAACCCTTCCAAGAACCATGTCCAGTTATCCTTATTCTCCACATTAACCACAGCCCATCCTACGGGGAAGATGTGGTTGTTTATGTCCCTTCCAATTGCCGTTAGTATTTCACCAACGTTAGGCTTTTTAAGAAAACATCCATCCAAAGCAATAACCCTTCAACACCCTTTCTTCCATCCCTCTTTCAGTCCATTAAAGCAAACATAAAATCTATCAAAATAGGTTTGGTCATCTGGATTCACTGTAACCCCAACTCTAACAGTTGAACCGTCATTTGATTCTAGTATTGCCTTAGCATATGACCTAATGTAACCATAGTGATCTACCATTTTATTTTCCCCTTCATTTAATGCCCATCTTTTAGCCCTTCTACACTGACTAGGACTAACTATGCACTTGTACTTTTTCATCACCATATCAGTAATTTCATGCAACTTAATATTTGGATTTATCCTAATCTTATTGCCAAAATGCTTACCTATCCACTTGTAATTAACTAAAGCTCCAAACTTAAAATCCCTAGTACAAGTATGCTCATCTTTTAGAGAAAAAACCCGAAAAGAATTTTCCGTTGTCATTTGCTTCGCATAACACCTCCATGGGCATTCAGCTCCTTCATCTTGCCTTACTGATGGATACCTTTTTCACTTACTCAGTTTCCCCTTTTTAGGATCCTTGATCCTCTCAGGCCGTTGACCGCATCGAGCAATTATTTGAGTTTTTAAACTCCTATAACACCATATTGAATATCCATTTGCTAAACCATAGTACGTCAAGCATTCCTTGAATTGATCAGCATCTGTAAACTTTTCTCCAACCTGAAACAAAACAACATCATGTTACTTAACAATTATAAGACAGTGCATATTATTAAGGATGAGTCAGTAGGTATTATTACCTTTGGTTTCTTCATTTTCCAGTGTGTATCCTGATCATGAGTACGATACTTCTCCACTATAGTCTCCACCAATTTGAAAGGATCTGTTAATTCTGCATCATCGTCACACTCTCTCATCTTCCTCACCAAGTCATCCATGAATTCCTCATGTTCTAAGACTGTTTCAGTTTCACCCAAACCATATAGTGTCTTAGGTCTTGAAATTCCCTCTCCACCTTCCTTATCAGAACATGGCTTCTGCTTGGATACCTTGGGTGCCCTCTTTGCCTCAGAATTTCTTTTCCTAAGTTGAATCAATTCATCCTCACCTTCTGATAAGTAGTCTACAGTCTGTCTGAGTATTCACTCTCACTATCACTATACAACATTGAGTAGTCAGGGATTTCATCCACTTCAACTTCACCATCACTAGAGTCAGAATCCATAACATTTGGATTGTCATTTTCTTCAATCACAATACCCTTATTCCTACCTATTGCTTTTCTAGCAGGTACTGACCTTTCTTCTTCAATCATCTTACCCTTACCCTTGTCTACCACCTTGTTAACTATGTTATCATCTTCTATGATCTTATCCCTACTCATCTCATCAACAGCTTCACTAGGACCAGTGTGGTCAGCTGCACTTGGTGCACCAGTTTGATCATCAACAGATTCAAATGATGCACCAGTGTCACCATAATCAAACTCAAATTCAACATTTGTTCTACTACCACATGCACCAGTGTCATTTTTCTTTGGTGTTAGACTATCCTATACTTTTTTACTAACAATTTTAGGCTTAGGTGGTGTGTTTAGGTGTTGTGCTTCTGCCTCAGCCCATGATACTAATTCCTCATAAGACATGTTCCCAGCATCCTTCTTCCTATTTTCATGTATCCTAAGTTTACAAATTGCCTCATCCCCAGATTCATCAAAGCAGAAAATTTTAAAGTAACACTCAGCCAAATTTTAGGGAATGTGAGCTAAATACATTTGAATTATTCCATAATAATAAGCAAATTCATACATAGCCTCCAAATCAGAATCACATTCAACTATTTTCAAACCTACATCTAACTCACATTCAGGTAACTTAAAGAACATGGCATAAAACCTTTGTTCTAACTTTTCTTTCAAAAATTCACACAAACCATCATAGTCATATTTCTTATCCTTAGTAACCCTTAACTCATAAACTACACCATTTTCATACCTTAATGGAGCGAACATGAAGATACCATCATAATGTACATCAAACAATAGCGCATTTGAACCTGAAGGTGCCATCTCCTGTTAACATAAAAGTAATATTATCAATCGAAACCCTAAATTACTATGCATATGATAACAATAAAAACAAAAAAAATAGTAGCAGACAAGAAGAATAATATAAATGATACCTTTTGCACACTTCAATTGCATAAAATAACCAGAGAATCACCCTCAATTTTGTTTTTTATAAATTAGGGTTTAGACAGATCTGGGTGGTGGTGGGACTGTGTGTTTCTTGGATCGGGGTGTGTGGGGGAATATGTTTTATAAAGAGATTACTAAAATATACACGTGTATTATTAAATATATTAATTCATTTATTTATTAAACGAAAGTAATAAAAAACAGATATAACCGGCTAAGGATGCATCCGGTGACACGCTACATACAATGGCAAGAATTCAAAAGTTCAGCGACACAATGACAAAAAAAATAGTAGCCTACATACAATGATACAAAGTGTCAAGTTTACTACTCCCTCCGTCCCATTTTTATGGTCCACGTTTCCTTTTTGAGATGTCCCAATTTAATTGTCCACTACTAAAAATAGATAGGGAAGTTTGATCAAGTTTACTATATTACCCTTATTTGAAATTATTATTACAAACTTTAAAGAAGACTTTAATTAATTAGTTAAGGGTAAAACTGTCATTTTGTCAAAAAGTAAGAAAGAGAAAGCAGTAATAAATGCACTTTTCTTAAACTGTGTGTTTTTTGTCGAGGGACAATAATTTTGAGACGGAGGGAGTACATTTTTAGGTAATTAACCCTTTAATATACCCAAAACGAATAAAAGTTACCAAATGAGCAAAGCCTCTAAATTTAGATCTCGATTAAACTCGGCATCACCATCACCAAGTTTGATTATACATAAAGGAAAAAGAAGACGTAAACAGACCATAGATCTTATATCCACAAAAATACAACCAAAAAGTATATAGTAAAAATAGAAGATGCTTGTAAGTTAAGCTTTTAGATCTCAATATAAGTCAAAAGAAAGAACCTTCCAAAAACTTGTTAAGAGATTGTTGTCGGCACTTGAGATGACGATGACATTATATGAAGACATGCACAAAAAAAACAACACTGAGGATGTAAACGTTAGAATGAAAAAAAAGAAGCAGAAATCTACATGTATTCACCGGGTGAGATGTGAGAGTGAAAGTGGTGAGATAAGAATGATAAAGTGGTTTTACTTTGTAATTCAGGCTCCATTTATTCATCAACTATTAATGAATAGCTACATTTTCCTCTGGAAAATGTTAGTAGTTTATAATAGCAAGATGAGGATGCAATAGAGATGAGTAGAAAGAAATTTAAATTTCAAATTACAGATAAGAGAGCTCTGACATTATAAATTATAAATATACACGTTTACAGACAAAAACGAAGTCGTTTTGACTTCGGACCACTTTGCTACAGTAACGGACTTTCATTTTGGGCCAGCCCGATTTTGGTTTTTTTTTTAATTATTTTTTTTTTGTTATTTTTTTTTTAAATTTGTATGCACAAAGTAGGAGGAAAAAAAAATATTACAAAAGTTCCGATTTATTCAGATAAAAAAAATACCCGCGGAAACATCTTCGATACCTAATAACTTTAAAATAATCGATATGGTCACAAACGTACAACCCATTATATTAAAAAAAACAACACTTTAAACATGAGGCCCAACACATAAGCGACAAACTAGCCTAAAATTCGCATAAAATCTGGCCCTAAAAAAAAACGCTAAAAATAAACTGCGGGAACAAATCTGGCGCCAAAAAAAAAAAACTAGCCCAAAATTTATGCTGAAATCTGGCCCAAATAAAATAATACAAAACGGTCCCTCAACTTTTAACTATTTACGATTATTCTACACAGAAAAAAACCCGTAAAAAAATTAACAAAAAAAACACGCCAAGTTTTTATTGTTCACAACTTTTTTACATTCATCGGCCCAAAAAAAAGATATCGAACCGTCCCAAAAAAAGAAAATATTCGGGAAAAAATTAACCCGTCCCAACGCAAAAAAAAATTCCCGAATCGTACAAAAAAAGAAAATATCCGGGAAAAAATTAGCCAAAAAAAATTGGCCCAAAGTAAAAAAAATAAAAAACGGACCCTCACCTTTTAACTATTTACGATTTTCTTACACAAAAATTCCCGTAAAAAAATTTACAAAACCGTCCCAAAAAAAGAAAATATTTGGGAAAAAATTAGCCTGTCCCAACGCAAAAAAATTTTCCCCGAATCATACAAAAAAATAAAATATTAAAAATTAGTCCCGCCATAACGCATCGCCCAAAACAAAAACCCTCCGAAACGTAAAAAAAAATTATTCGGGAAAAAATTAGCCCCGCCGCAACGCGCGGGTTCTTTTGCTTGTTACTAATATACACATTGAGTGACAAATCCACTGTCGTTTTGACAGTGGGCCACTTGCTACAGTAACGGGCTCCCATTTTAGGCCAACCCGATTTTAGTTTTTTTTTTTTTTGTTTTTTTTTTGTTTTTTAATTTGTATGCACAAAGTAGGAGGGAAAAAATATTACAAAAGTTTTTGATTATTACATGATAAAAAAAAATCCCCTAAAACATCTTCGATACCTAAATAACTTTCAAATAATCGATCTGGTCACAAACGTACAAAACCCCTTATATTAAAAAAAAAACTCGATATAGCAAAAAAAAAACACTTTAAACATTGAGCCCAACACATAATCAAATTTAATAAACCCACACCATTTGTCGACAAACTAGCCTAAAATTCGCATAAAATGTGGCCCAAAGTAAAAAAAAAAAAACTAGCCCAAAATTAGCCTGAAATCTGGCCCAAGGTAAAAAAAATACAAAACGGTCCCTCAACTTTTAACTATTTACGATTTTCTTACACAAAAAATCCCGTAAAAAAATTAACAAAAAAAACACGTCAAGTTTTTATTGTTCACAACTTTTTTACATTCATCGGCCCAAATAAAAAGATATCGAACCGTCCCAAAAAAAGAAAATATTCGGGAAAAAATTAACCCGTCCCAACGCAAAAAAAAAATTCCCGAATCATAAAAAAAGGAAACATCCGGGGAAAATTAGTCAAAAAAAAACCCAAAAATAGCCTAAAATCTGGCCAAAAGTAAAAAAAAATACAAAACGGACCCTCACCTTTTATTCGTCTTCCGGGTTCAGTTAAAGGTTTTTTGGAAGGAGTCTTCTACGTTGCTTGGTGGTTTATTTGGGGATTTCGGAATCGTTCTACTTTTGATGTTAAAAGCCGTTCTAGACGATCCTTTTTGGACAAATATTGTCTCTTCCTACTCCTTTCCTTTGGTGAAATATAGGTGTAGTAGGAAGTTCTCATAGGGATGGATTGGCTTAAAAACCCGCATTTAATATCTTTTGTAATTTCTTTTCTAGCCTCCTTGCTGAGTATTATAAAAATTTTGCCGTTCAAAAAAAAAGAGGAAATAGGTACTATTAAAAAAAACCCTTATCTTATTTCTTTGTAATTTCTTTTCTAGCTCCTTGCTAGTTTATAAAATTTTGCCGTTCAAAAAAAAAGATATTGGTACTATTATTAAGGAAATTTCATTGAACAATTGGTGGTTGATAGCAGACCAAGCTTTTTAAATAATAGGATATAAATGGATCGAAATTTGAAGATGTTTTGTAACATCATATGCAATTTGAAGAAGTGCTTTATACAGGTTAATGTCTATTTTGATGTTTGCATTTCTTTATGTCTAAAAATACGCCTTTTTTTAGCATTTTTGCCATTTTCCCTTTTTAATGTAATATTGTGTTGGCACTGATTTAGACTTAATCTATCTAATTCTGTGTGGATGATTTCCCACTGACCACTTTTGTGAACACTTTTTTCAAATGAGTTTTAAGGTTTGAAAATATTGCTATGTATGGATAAAAAGATATTTCATTTGTAATTAAACGATTCAGATTTATAACCGAACAAGAAAGAGACCTTTATAACTCGAATGGCATGTCATTCGTGTTTGGCTGTTCAAGCTTTGTAGCTTGAGGTTAATGTGACACTCAGTCACATTCCATTGTACTTATTGGCTTTTGGGTATTAATATAATTTACCGGGGTGAAATCCCTTTTACCCAAAAAAAAAACAAGAAAGAGACCTTTATAACGGAATTCGCTTTATGCATAACGCGCCGCAGCGAAGCGCGGGTATCAAACCTAGTTACAATATACTTGTTGTTAATGAACTTGTTTATTATATTCGGGGGAAAGGTGTTCGTTATTGAGAGGAGCTGCCATGTGTAATTCTGAGAAATATTGAGAGATTAGAAACAAGCAAATTTATTTATTTTATCTTTCTTTGTTTTTAGTATGCTTTCTTTTCTAGCAAGCTTTTTCATTTTTCTTTTCAAGTTTTGTTTTTGCCTTTGAAGCACAAGACGTATTCTTTCTTTTCATTTAAAATACGATTTCTATCTCTCTGTTTTTCATAATCCTCACCGAAAACATATGACATTTTGAAAAACAATGATCTCTTAAAAAAACATTCACATTTTCATGAAAATCGGTTTTCTAAAATGAAATCATGAGCAAAATTATTTACACAAAATCATGAAAATATTCAAGATTAGTGGTTTAAGAAATCTCAGAAACAACTACTTATTGTGACATTAACCATCTGCATATATCCAATGAACCAATCAATAGCCACCTTCATTTTTTTTATCAAAAATAAAAAAATTCACTTCTCCACCTCTTTCTTTAAAATAATATAATCTTATCAAACGGTAATCGTGCAATCACGACAAAAAATACTACCAATCATTGCGAACGTAGTATTTATTTTATCTTTTTCAGGTAGACGGTGACAACGATATACTTTTCCGTGACTATTTTTTTCGATTTTTTTTTTATTTCACATGTCAAGACGAATTGCGAGAAAATCATAGTATGATTCGTTATATAGTTGATTCATGAAATCATAAATGAATTTGTGATTCATAAACAGAACTTTTTTCAGAATTTTGTTTCAGTCACTGAATAATTGCGAAAGATCATATATGATTCGTGTGATCAAATCATATATGATTCGTATAAACGAATCATAAATGATTTCATAAAATCATATAGATTTCAATAAAATCGTATAAGACTTCATAAAATCATAAAAAAAAAAGTTCGTCGAAATACATGTTGTCGCTCCATCTATAAAAAAAGATAATTTAATTACTCAGTCAGCGATGAATATGTTTTGTTTTGCGTAACTGATTAACAATAATGTGAGTAATATATTAATTTTAAAAAGAAGAAGTAGGAAAAAGTCGTTGTTTTTATTATTTGATGACAAAAATGAGTGCTTGGATTGGTTCATTGGGTTAGCTATGATAAATTCTCATAATCAATCTTTCATTAAATGTGTAGCATTTTCTTATTAATCCACCTATAGAACCAATACATACAATCAATATCAACTTTTTACCATTTATCAACAAACCAACCTAATGTGACATTTCTAAATAAAAAAAAATATGCATAACAATTTATAGTATGATGTGGCGGGTTGGATCAAATATTTAAAAATCACCAAGTGAAGTGGTCATGAATACTTTGTTCAAAAAAAAAAAGTGGTCATGAATATTTCTTTTTTTTTTGTACTTTTAATATAATAATAATTATTTGTGTTTTTTATATCCTCCAACCGGTTGGATAGAGTCACAAATAAACATAGTCTAAGAGTACTAGGTACCGTTGTTGCTGTTATCCGACGGTATGTTATAGCAAAAAATGTTATCACCTCAACGTTTTCCCCTATAACTCATAAGGTATAAGTTAACTCAAAAACGCACTCCACCCATCACTTAAATTATAAGACACCTCCGGGCCACATAGTTTTTAAAATAAAACACCTTCGGATCCCACAATTGGTGTCGGGCACTATAACTTGAGGTGTGGTATGGTCTCATGCTTAATGTCGCATCGTAAGGCAATAATGTGTCCTATAAGTCACGATAGTGCTCTGGTTATTCATCAAATAAGGTTCACATAAGTCTCTTTAATTTTAATCTCTCTTTATTTTCTCAATTCCTTTAAATCATACTCTCTCCATCTTAAAATTATTGTCACCTGACAAAAAACACACAGTTTAAGAAAAGTGCATTTATTATTGCTTTCTCTTTCTTACCTTTTGACATAATAACAATTTTACCCTTAGCTAATTAATTAAAGTCTTCTTTAAAGTTTGTAATAATAATTTCAAATAAGGGTAATATAATAAACGTTATCAAACTTCCCTATCTATTTTTAGTAGTGGACAATTAAATTAGAAAATCTCAAAAAGAAAACGTGAACAATAAAAATATAAGAGCATATAGCAATTTTTAGGATTAGATAATCCATAGTCAACTAAGAAAAAAGGTCTCACCAACTATCATTATCGCATCGTACTCAAAAAGAAGAGTGACATCGATTTTCTTGTATTAGGTTCACAACAAAACAAAAACTAAACTAAATGCTAACCAGAACTGTGCATTGTTATGTTCTAATATTAAACATAGAAATTTTCGAAGGTATTTTCCAACACGAGCAGGTAAGAAGCCAAGGACTTAGCCGTACATGACAAGTGGTGTACGTGAGAGTCTCACGCCCTCTTCCAATCAGCATTGGTCGACATGGAAGATCTGCGTCCGCTGATTGACATGAGTGTATAGTTTTAATTAATTAGCATTAGGTTCTGTAACACCAAACGTTTTTAATTAGCATGGTCACATCAAAAACTACGACTAACTAAAAGACAGCACCCTGTGCTCTAAACAAAATTGTGAAAAGGGACATGAATCGAGAAAATGACTGTAATCCCATGTGGCAAATCAGAAGATGGTACGATGGGTCCCAAATTCACGAGCTGTAGTAACTCATGTCAAAGAATCAAAATGAGATAGGATCCATTGTGACAACAATCTTTTTTGCCTGAAACTTGAAAGTAAAATATTAGGTTAAGGTCCCACTTTCAGAATATAACACGTCATACATCATCATGGTCTTTGATTGAAAACTTTAACATTACATGATCGGCATATGAGGACCATAATTCCACCGGCCTAGAAAACCTTCACGTTCGGTCCTCTTTTGCATATTGGCAGTTTATATATAACCTTAAGTTTTATACCTTAGTTTACAAATGTGTCCATCTTCTTGAACACAATGCGAAACTATATACAAGCATTTACACGTTTAGATATCACATTATTTCTTAATATAGACTCGTATGTATATGCAACTTATTTGGTTGTTAGACAACTTACATATCACTACGTTAGAGCATTCACAATACATCAAGTCTTTAAGACTTGATGCATTTAATGCAATCAATGCATAACCATTTAATGGCATATAACTTTAAAGAATGACTTGAGATTTAGCAAGTCATTAGTAAAAAGCTTTATAAAAAGTTTTTACTACAATGCAAAAAACTCTCTTAAATAGCTTTTTTGAATTGTAAAAAGCTTTCTACAACTTTACCCATTATAGATGCTCTTAGAAGCTAATATTGGGTATTAAAATTGATAACATAGTATTTCCTATATGATTCATACAAAGTATTTGTAATGGTTAGCTCGAGTTATCAAATGCCTTTTGGTCTAGCGATATATGTTGGGTTTTTACAACTTTAACCATTTAAAACATGAGTACGCAGCGGAAAGATTAACACGTATATAATAACATAGTTAACAAGGGTTCAAGAAGATGTGTACCTTTTAGCAATAAACGAAACACAGTCTTGAATATACGCGTATGTATAACACCACGCGAAACCACTAGGATCAAAGTATGATCCCTCTAAGTCGACAAACACAATACGTTCTTAGCAAACAACGAGGTATGCTAGTACTAGTAGTGTTTAACCAAATGATCACCTTCATTTTTGATTCAATCAACACACGAACAAAACACCACGGTTGTGGTATTCGATCGCAAACCGAAACCCTAAAGGGTGTTTGGTTCGATCGCACGACAAGGAGAGCAAAACCGAAAACCCTTAGAGGGTTTATGTAACATTTCTCATTTTTCATGTCATTGTACGACTCTATTAATGATCACTATTTATTTTTGTCCGATACGCGTTTACTTTTAGTATTTACTTTTAAGATAAATCGCGTAGACTAAAAATAATCAATGAATGTAAACGGTCATAAAATAAATTGAGGTTTACATCCACCAAGTAATATATAATTACTAGGGAGATAATTATGTACTTTAGGTATTTTATTTTTATTGGTCACGTAGAAGGTCTACGTTTCGCGATAAAATACATTTGGACACACCCCGGGAATACCTAGACTAACCTAGACTCAAACCAATACCCACTTTGAAAGCCTAAACACGAAATTTAATCAAACCTTGTGTTAATATCACTTGATTACCGAAATTGGGCAAGTAAACCATAAACAAATCGTCCCATGTGGATTTTCTAGCTAGCAAATCAAACTAAGGATCCCTAAAGTACTAGTACAAATCCTAGGTAATTAATGTGTGTCCTAATGGTCCCCTAATGATCTTTGACACATTGGATAATAACCATTCCTTGCTTTGCCCATTCTTTGGCCGCGGTTAGCCAAGCACAAGCACACAAATCCTAAGATTTTCATATCTTAGGTAATCTTGTACTTAGATTGGGCAATTAAGGAAATTGTACTAGGTGGTTTAGCTAAATACCATTTGAGATCAACTAGAACCCCTTAAAACCACTCTCTAGGGCACGGTTTGGTTTGTGTGTGGACTAGGAAAGTTAACTAGACATCTTGCCTATAAATATTCATGTACACTTACCATTTGACACTCTTGTTAACTCACACACACTTCAAACTCTCCCTTCTCTTGTTCGGGTTACAAACCGCAACCAAACATCTCCCGTTTACTCATTCAAACCAAGAAAACACAACAAGGGGGTTACATAACGAGGCCAAGGAAATATACGAGCTAAGGATTTGGTAAACCAAGCTTTGGAGCTTAGGAATAATACACGTTTGGGGTGTATACGTTCGTGCTCACCTCATACCCACGACTAGGAACTCTTGGACCATTGTAAGTCTCGAATTTAGCTTTAAATACCTTATGCCATCCATTTTCTACTCGTGTCTAGTTGGGAGGGTCTCGTTTAGTTGTGCTTAACATGAAAGGTGTACATGAACATGCATGGTACGTCCCACGCATGGTTCATGTACGTATAAAGTGGGTAACACTTGTGTTGTGCAAGAAAACAAATAACACGCATGTACGAAATGGCTAGCGACAATCTAGGGCTTAATTATTTCGCTTACATGGGTACTTGAACATTAACGTGAACACCAACCCTTCTACATGAACGTATGTAAATATTATACGTAAACTATTGTTGTAAACACGACGTGGGGGTGTGGAAACATATATTCGACATTAATAAACGTTTGCATGTTATGGATCGCGATTAGAAAGGGGTTAGACACATTTATTTTGGTGCTAGACGATTTAACGAAACCATATAACACGCTAATAAAACCATTCGGACCCTTACTAGACTTCGCGACCCATCTTCGTGAGCCCACAAGGCCCATAAGCCACGAATAAGCTAGGACGGCTTATTTATGAGCTTAAGCGACTTATAAGATTATTATGAGCCTAAGATAAGCTAGTGGACCTTAAAAGAGCAAGCCCGAACCACTAGAACCCCTATCGGGTTTCTATCGAGCCCAACAAGGCCCAACGAGGGCTTATTTATAAGCCACAACTTATTAATAAGCCACTCGAGCTTAATCATGGTCATAAAGTACTTATTTGCTTCACATAAGGCTTTCACTCCATTTAGAAACCCAATCGAACCTTTGATGGGCTTTCTAGCCCACTAACGGGCCCAGCGGAAAGGAATAAGCTCACAATAAGCTTGGATCGCTTATTGGTGACCTTATGAGTGCTCAATGGGCTTATTGAACCTTAATGTGCTTAATGGACCCTAATGGACCCAACGAAACTCTTTCAAACACTAGGAAGGCTTATTAGCTTATTAGCTTAATTTGGATAAGCTGGAATAAAAACAGTTTTATCCGGCCTTAATTCAAGTTAAAATGAACTAGTAAAGCCTAGAAACACTAAAAGGTATATCGGGCCAATCTATTGGGCTTACGAGCCCAATAAGCTCGAAATAAGCCATAATAAGCTCCCCGAACTTATTTTAAGCTTAACCGACCCACATGAGCTTATTAAAGACTTTTTGACTTATTAAAACTATAACGGATCGTTAAAATGATAAACGGACCTTAACGGGCCCAATAAGGCCCGTTAAGCCAAAAATAAGTTCGATAAGCTTATTTTTTAGCCAAAACAACTTTTATAACTTAATTGAGCTTAACAAAGAGAAATGACACTTGTTGAATTTTATTTGGAGCTAATATACTATTTTCGCAAATTAAGGGACTAAAAGTGTCCAAATCGAAACATAAGGGATTAACCTTGTCATGTTCGAATTTTAACAACCCCAGGGACTGTTCTTGCAACATTATGAAACTTAGGGATCTAAGTGTAATTATAAGGACCTAAACTAC
>BQNB010121146.1:9657-20507 GCA_026074375.1 Tanacetum coccineum
ATTTACAAAGGTTTCATGTTTCATTCTTGATAAGTAAGACCTCAGTCTTAAATCCCAAACCCCTAAGGGTGCACATCTTTAATCTCCAATACCATCCATTTACCTTTATTAAAATGCACCTGAAAATGATACTCAAAAACGTCAACAATAATGTTGGTGAGCTCGTAGGTTTGAAGAAAACACAGTCAATGTGCCAATATTTCAAACAGTAGACAATTGTGCAATATGACAGTGAATATATGTAAAAACACTCAAAATCCATGACTTAGCATCCCCGCTAATCATGTACCATGACCTAGCATCCCCGATAGTCAACAAACCAACATATACCAATGCTCTTGGGGTCGCAACCTCGAGGTCATACGCACCTAACGGCCTACCTGCTGGAGCATTTACATAGGGCAGACCCTTCACAAACATAGCAAATCCATGCTATTCACATACCTTGCCATGCACCTCGATGCATGCAAGCACAATCATACCACATAATATTCACATAGCAGTCATAAGCACATAAATTATCCCAAAAACAAAACCACGTTTCGCACAGTTCAAAACACATTTGAGTATCATTTTCCCCCAACGGAAAAGATTTAAAAAGTGGGGCTACGAGAACTCACCTCGACAGATGATAATAACCGCACATATAATCTTTACACAACGCACAAATAATATCTACAACGCAAAATGGTACCCGGCTACGACCTAACATTAATTTCACCTTATTAATATTTTGTACAAAATTGCCTTATTATACAAGCGTTCGTCTTTACTCACACCAAATTCTTACTCTTATTACAAAACTCGTATTCTTATTTCAAAACAAAAAACCTGTATTACTCATTGACGAAACACTTTATTACTCATCACAAAAGCCCTTAATCTCATTATACACTCTTTTATTCTTATCACAAAACCCTTAATCTTATTTCAAAACATTTGGTATCATGGTTGTGAAAGTTAATTAGTGTAAAACAACTTGAATGCACATGGGCTAAGTGCGACGAGCAACCAAAATACTCAAATAAGACTCCTCCAAACAACCACAAACAATCGCTAAGTGATTCAAGAAAATCTAACGATAAACGAATAAAATCCAACGACCAAAATAAAATTAATAACATCTCCCGCATGTTAAAGTATATATCGTCATTTGACTGTAAATATATATATATATATATATATATATATATATATATATATAGTCAATATATAATATATATATATATAATATTAATAAATACAATTTTATTATTTTCGTCTGTTTATTCGGCTAAACAGAATAAAGTATAAAATCTTGCCATCTCAGAGAATGTCAACGTTAGATCTGTTTAATCTTGACACTTAACGTTATTAAAAGGTCACTATTTGTTCTTTAGTCGAATCGACAACAAATTAAGCTTACTATAATATTCTAAGTGTAATATCCATTTCTTATAAAACCGACATGAGCCTGTCGATGTAGTTAGAGAGGGTTCCCTAAGGTTCTTAAAACCTAACTTTCATTTCAATGTTTTCCAATTACTCAAAGTTCCCGACAAAATGCAAAAATCCCACACTTACGAGTCGTTAAACCAAAACACGACTATATTATGACCTTCTTAGTCATTTTGTCAATCTTATTCAAGTTACAAAAACCAATTTTCTCGATTCGTTATTGGGCCTTAGGGCATTAAGAGTCTTATAATTAGCCTGATAATTTTGAAAAACAATGGTATTTAAACCTTATTGGGCCGAAGCCAAAACATAGGCCCAGAACCAATGTAAAAGTCCAAATCCAAATCATAAGCCCAATACCAATACATATAAGCCAAAATCCAAAACATATATATAAGCCCAATATAAGCCGGAGCCCAATAAGCCATAAGCCCAATATTTAACTGAACTAATAACCATAAGCCAATATAAGCCGAAAGCGAAATAAGTCATAAGCCAATATAAGCCGAAATCAATATATGCCAAAACCCAAATATATAAGCCGAAACTCAAAATAAGCCAAAACGAAATAAGCCAAAACTTATTAAGCTCAAAACCAAAATAATATAAGCCGAACTAAATAAGCCGAATGCCATAATAAGCCAAAATCCAAAAAGCCATAACTGAATAAGCCAAAGATAAGCCGAACTCGAATAACTAATGAAAATGGGCCAAGCATACTACATCACCATCACATCACTCTCCGTTGGGCCGAATATCAACCAACAAAAGCCCAAAATCAAATAAGCCCTAAACTAGTTTTATTTTAAGAGGCCATGTACGCAATCAGAAGCCCCCATAAAGCCAAATAAGCCCTAGAAAAAAATAAAAGTTATCCTACCACTACAACCATGATAATTTAAATGACCATTCTCTTCTTGCCCGTTATTCTTTGTACACACGCAACAAACACCACCTTTAAACCAAACCGTTTTTGCTTTTAAGTTTTCAATATTCTATGATGATAAACTTGTAAAACTAAGACATTTAGACACATATAGACCGCATAAAAGTACAACTATTTTTAGTTTTTAGAAAACTTACCAAAAGGGTTTTGAAAAGCGAGAAGAAATGCGAACCGACTACCCAAACGTTGTTTAAACAATAATCCAGACACTAGAATCAACACAAGACTTCTATATCTTCAAGTTCTTGATCAAAGTTTAACAAAAATGTAAGTGTTTGTGTGTTTGTGAAATCGGACGAACCAAAAGAAAAAGAGAGGAGAGAAATGATTTTGAAATGATGCATGGAATGTGTGTTTAAGGTTGAGACAAAACCTTATGTACCATACTAGGACATAGTTAAGCTAAAATTTTGCCACCCTTGTCCCCTTTTATTTCTTCTAACCGGCCAAGGATTCAAAGAGGGTCGGGATTGCTTCTTTTTGTGTCGGGTTCACTTAAAACTCAAAGTTTATTAATTTAAAAATGTTACCTGAAGTTCCTTAGTATTTTTATTGAACTTAAAAACATTTTTCCAAGAACCTAGATTATTTACACGACATATTTCCAAATTAAACTTCCCAAAATTCATTTGAATATTATCGGACGTGTCGTGACCAAAATACGAGTTTAGTTTAAATTTAACCGAAACCCTTCTCACAAGTTTAGAAGTATCACAACTTCAAAATATGACTTGTCATCTTAGACTTGTCCAAAACTTCACTTTCACGACCATTACGAACATTACTTAAATTTCATGAAAAACACCCGCTTTCTGATAACTTTTAAATCACACCTCAACGATTTGCGTTCTAGACGAACATTACCTCAAATTACGAAATTAATTATCAAATAAGTCGTTATATTCACCCAAAATTATTTTACCCGTTCTCGAATTAACTGTCATGCCGGTACGCGCTGCGTGACGATTTTGGTGGAACACGAGAAAACTTCTCGGAATGCATTAAAATGACAACATAAACACTTTGATACGGAAAGATGAATCAAAAGTGATTCACTTACTGAACTCAAAACTCTCTCAACGCCCGGTTAAACTGTAACCGTTTCACGCAAAATGAGTCAACCGAAGTAAACTTTTTAGCTTTTTCCAAGAAAACTAACAATATTAAAAGACATCGATATAATTATAGTATTTTAAAATACTAAGACTCAGGAAAAGTTTACCGATTATCACAATCTAACCCTCTTAAAGGAATTTTGCCCCCGAAATTCAACTCAAATCATCAAGCACAACAACGACAAAATTTCAATTCCTCAACATAACGCACTAGTTCTCTACCGATTTAGTCTCTTCAAGCGAGGTTTCTTTTGATTCTCCTAGAGACTTAGTTCTAAAGTTTAGTCCTTACACTTCCTTATGATCTATCTAGATCTCGTGTCATGCAACATGATAGTCTTTCCTACTATCTCCTCAACTTGATAGTTCTCCCTAACCTTTGGATTACATATTCAGTCGGGTGTTCGGATATGATCCAGTCCTCGACGCGATAGCAAAACTCTTAAAGCATTTGTCAGTATCTAGTCCCTCAGTTGTTCTATTCAATGGTTTAGTCCTCCAAGAGGTATATGTTCCACACATCACGACTTACACATTGCTCTCTCAACATCATCTAGGGTTCACTCACCATAATCTGCTTAAACTCTTCCAAGTAGGTTTTACTTGTTTCAAGTAACTTGGGTTTCAATAGAAGGATCAAGATATCACTTAGAAATGCATTACTTAAAATCATATCGGGTTTTAAATCGGCTTACTACAAATATAGTCAAGTCTCCTCGTGATTCTATAAGGTTTTACCTAACTCCGCGTTCTTCCAACGCAACGGTTTGACATGGCAACTTGAATATTTTTCAAGTTCCACATAGGTAGGGAATATGTGCGCCAGAGGTCTTACAAAAATGGAAGTACTATTCTAGGTGAGTGACGAACCATGTCACCAACCGGCATAGACAACGATGTACCCAAGTATCAAACGTATCAACTCGTATACGAAAACATACTACCATCTATTGACTTTCAAATCTCGTACAAATCACTCTACTATTATCATGACTATGACTTCGATAAGAGTCAACTACCGACGAATACTAATCAGTTCATAACTACTACCACTGAGTCTACTCAGTTTAGATCTAACACTAACCGAAGCTACACGGTTTAGTGATGTACAAAAGTCCTAACCATCCTCACACAGCCTACTGCTCTCTACAACTCCTCTCCTGCTCTAAAGTAGCATCACGACCCCTCATCTCCCGAAGCTCACGCTGCATCGCGGCGTGCTGTACCAACATATCATGGATCAGCCTGTGATCATCATACCTAGCCTGTGACATCTTTGCCATCCGGGCGTCAACACGTCATGCCCATGCCTCTAATGCCAACACTGGCCTCCACAAGGCTCCAAAAGTTACTATGGCCCTCTCCTGCTCCCGCTCCTGCTCCTGCTCCAGACTCCTAAGTCTATAGCATTGAGAAAAGAACTCGTCCCGAGCCTCTCTCGACCTAGCTGATTGTGTCGTTGTGTGGTGTATATTTTTATGATTCAAGTTTTAAATTTATATTTTGTCTACTTAACCAAAAATAACACTTTAACGGGCAGTGTACCCGGTCAGTGGTAGATTCGTGGTAAGTAGGGTGTCGAACACTTGAAACGAGGTTAAATCTCTTAATTTATTAATATTTTGGTTATCTAATCTAAGTTAATTCTAATCTAAGTCAAACCTATGCTAATCCTATGTTAGTTCTAATTCTAATTCTAACAGGTAAAAGGGGGGTTTCAGCCTGAGAGACTGGCACGAGTTTGGTGGTGACTACAATCAATTCAAGACACTTTAACCCATGCAAGCAAATTAATAGAAGATAAAAGAGAGGTCAAGCCTTATGATAGAAAACTGTATTAGCCATCATTAATCCGATTAGAAGTTGGTTTGTTTATTCAGTGCAATGATTACTTATCTCGAGGTGGCATATCATTCTTAGGCTTGGGCGGGACTTCATCCTAAGACCTAGACACGTTAATTCTGTCACAATTAAAGCATTCGCATAAAGCATCCTTATTTGCTGATTATAACCTATCTTAGGGATTAAAGCAATGGTGATCTGGTTAAACCCTAGCTCATAGAGACTTTACCCACTTACTGCTTAACGGCGATTTATACTATAGTAGTCCACTTATCCAACTATCCATGGAATCAGAACGTTATTTGTTGAATTATCTAGGTTCACCTACTAGTCAACTTGTTTAATAAACCAAAGGCAATATCCGATTATCTAGTTAAGCCAAAAGTGTATCCTTAGCACGGATTTAGAAGGACAATATTTGTGATCCTATATTCTAGATGTATAAATCACTATATGATGAGTTATCCCGGCATCTAGATTACTTGGTCTGTATCACTAGATCCAGTTGAATGATAGGTCGCATATTAAAGCACATAAACAAGTATAAATTAATAAACATAAACAAGCATACGACGATAAATTAAGCAATCGAGATATAAACAAAACCAAACATTCAAATCTTCATAATAATGGCGAATACCTGAAGATATTAGCCTTCAAACATCATAATTAATACAAGAGTAATGGCTTAGCCAAGGTAAACTAACCGAGTTAAAGAATGATACCAAAAACTGAACGATTACAAAATTATAAGAAATTACACATTGTCTCCTATGGATTGGAATGCGTTGCAAGACCTCTTTTGCTCTTTTCTCCTCTGAAAATTAACTTTAGTGGTTTAGGTATCGAGAATATGATTTAGCACACTTAAAACTCGTTTTTGAGTTTTGTATTTATAGGGTCTGGAGTCGGTGTTGATACGGCATATCCAATGTATTGGATAGGGCGTATTGGGGTTTCTTGAAGTAGGGACCACGTTTGATATCTTTCAGAATATTTTATTCCCATATAGCTTGAATACGGCGTATTGCCTTTCCTAGATACGACGTATTGGTCTTGTATCCTTTGTGGTCTTTGGTGAGTGCAGGCACAAATACGTCATATCTTCCTTGATGGATACGGCGTATTGGTTGTCAGAATAGTCATCTTCAAAATATCTTCGTTTAAGCTCCAGAATGCGCGCCTTTTACTAATATTCACCAAGTACTCCATAATTACTGCAATTCTCAAATACAAACGATTACGTAACAATTTTTTGTAATAATTATACAAAATAGGTTAACTACATGGGATAATTGATGCTATAAAATAGACGTTATTTGATGTCATCAGTTATATATTAGTGCCCAATTGAATCCTACTTGTCCTCAAGTAGCCTTAAAGTTTTATAAAAATGTAACTGCTAAGGATATTTTTCTGTTCACCGCATTATTGATCTATTACAATTACAACAAAGCCAAAGCACTTCATAAATAAAAAGATGAAAACACTCAAATCGGAGTTAAGAATCATTCTCCCATTCTCTCGATTCTCTATGTATAGTTCCATACGACTCTTCTACGAGTCATACAAGGATTTTTCCAACATGGGAGGACGATTGTCCGCACCGACAATAATCATAAATTCTGCTAATGTTATCATTTTGAATTGATTGATAGAATGAGAAAAGATAAATTTTGATCGTTAAGTGATTAGAGGTTATTGTGTTGAAGTGAGTTTTGTTTAAGTGATGAAGTAATGGAATTACACAGAATTTTATAATTCTTGATAAAACCGGGAAAAGAAGTTAATCTTACACTGTATTTAATTCAACAAAAAAAGAAAAACAAAGATAAAAATATTTTAGTTTCTATATACTCCTCCTAATTGAGTGGTAATAATTCACTCCAAGCAAATGGATATAATTTCACACCAAGTAAATGTATACTTCTCCCCAATCAAATTGTTACTTCCTCCCAATCAAATTGTATTACTTACCTCAACAAATGAGTATACTTCCTTCCCCAAGCAAAGTGTATACTTTCTTCCAAGCAAAGTTATACTTCTCCTAAGCAAATAAAACTTCTCCAAGCAAATGGTATACTTCTCCTAAGCAAATTGTATACTTTCCCAAGCAAATGGTATACTTCTTCTAAGCAAAGTGTATACTTCTCCCAAGTACAAAATATGTATAAATTCCTAGTAAGAAAAAATGTATAATTCGCCTGAAAAAAATGTATAATTCGCCTAAGCAAAAATGTATATTTTGCCTCAGCAAAATTGTATATTTCGCCTCAGCAAAATTACTTAATTCGCCTAAGCAATACTGTATAATTCGCCTGACAAAAATGTATACTTCGCCTGATTAATTCGCCTGCTTAATTCGCCTGCCTAATTCGCCTAATGTGTCGGAACTAAGAATCACTTACACTTCATTTCTTGCACACGAATTAACCAAGAAAAGAGAAGGAAGAAGGAAGAAGTTTAGAGAGAGAAACAAGAGAGAGAAAGTAGAGAGAAAATAAGAATGGTTTATTACTATGTGAACAATACAATGAGAACCAACACCCTTTTCCTTGGTGGAAAAGGGTTTATATACCCATACACATATGTTAGGACGTGTTGGGCTTATGTTCTTGGGCCGGGCTCGGGTTTACTTGGGCTTTAGCCCGATACATGTGCAATATTAGATTAAATGACGAGCTCATTTCCCGTTTATAGCCTATTATAACATTCACTAAATAAAGACCGAGCTTCCAAGATTTAGTAGCCGAGCTTCCTTGCTCGGCTTAATATTTTGAGGCTACAATCTCCCCCAAAGCGAGGATTCCTGTAGATTCTGAGCTTCCATGTTCAAAAACATATTTTGAGGCTAACAATCTCCCCTAATGTGTGGTCTTTGAATTCCTGAGGTGAGATCTTGAATCTTGCTTCCTTGAACTTCTTGAGATTGCTTTGTCGTTGAGTTCTTGAATCTTTGGTCTTTATTATGTTGTAGGCTTGTTCCTTCATGCTATGTGATCTTTGATCTTGAGCCTTTATCATTGTCTTTCGACTTTGTCTTTTTGTTCTGAGATCTTTAAATATTTTCCTTGTTTGTCTTTATTGTCTTTGCCATCTTGCGATCTTGTGTCTTGACCAACATGATCATACTTTGCATCATCTTGAAAGCTTGCTAACAATCTCCCTTGATAGACTTGATATCTTAAAGGAAGATCTTATATATCAGAGTTTGCAGAAGTCTTTGTCTTTGAATGACATTTAAATGTTAGTGATAAACAACAGATATGGACGAATATGGCTTTGTCATTCGTCGAGATTCGGTTGCATTAACCTCCAGTTTCATAGGACCGTTTTATAGTATAAATACTGTACCTGTGATCAGGTAGATTCGAAGAATCTCCTTGACAGGGTTTCCAGCTCAAAGCGTAGGATCTTCTAACACAGATGTATTAGATTTACCATGCTTGCTTGTTCCCAATACTGGAACGTCTCAAAGCAGACAACACGATATGAGTGAATCAGATAGTTACTATCTTTCTGATTGAGTCGTCAATTCATTTACTGGACCAAATCGATATCCAGTTGACACAAGCTTGATTCATATAGAATCTTTCATGTCACCTACCGTAGAGCTGTTTGATGTTGACTCTGGAAGGATTTCCATTCGTCACCGTGAATACTAAAGAGCATCACTCTGAATATTTTGGCAGAATTACAAGGATAATGCGTAGGACTCTTGTTAACATCTTGTGAACTTAATGGTGTTTAACAAGTGTTTGTCATGGAATGTGTCCTAATGAGATTTATTTATTGATCTCTTGGCTCTAGACTCGATTTGTGCGTTTTGGTTTTAGTAATCGGAGGCTGGAGCAGACTGCCACCTATTCAATATCAACTAACTCATTGTGAGAAAGTCAATAGAAGTCATGTGTATCTTCGTGACAAATGAGACAAGTATCTTTTAAGAGAAACTTGAATGGCTGTGTGCATTGCATCACTAGGTCCATGATGTCATTATTCAATATCAGAATTCATCTTTGTGAAAACTGATAGATTATGTATTGACCCGGTTTTTGCCTAAATGTTTGTGGAGGGCTGCTTTCTTTTGACCCTTTATCCATACATTTCTTTTTCATTCTTCAACCCCTTCAATGCTTACCAAGACGTCATTACTAACACCTTGTTATGATTGTTCTAGTGTTAGCTCAATCTTAGTCGGCATTATTCCCTTATTCTCATTCATCTCCAATCATACCTAAGGACTGCTATTTCTAACTATGGAGTGTCCTTGGGTAGATCCCTCCGGTTCTGGTTGGATCATAGGACTGATTCCTAACCTAACCACCTTATGACTTCAGAATCGTCGTGAAATTAAGATGTTGTTGGGTATAAGATCGAACCATAAAACCTTTGAATTATTGCACAAATTCATTCCACACACTTTAGGCATTTTGAGTCGATTAGATCACATTTTAATTACATTTCTCCCCTTATTTTAAATACTAATTCACTTAGTTTTTGAAATACCATGTGATTAAAATTTGTCATGAAAATTCTGTGGAGAAAACTGTTTCAGCATGAATTATATGGAACATTAACTTGCTCCCCCTCAATTTTACATATGTTTGACACCAAAAAAATGATACTAAGTTGTAAAATTAATATATAAAATTGAGGTTGAGCTACTGTCGAACACACAATTTTGAAAGATTATGAATTGTCATTGAAGAATTCTTGAAAAATTGTGCTCAGACACTGGATCATCTTATAACATACAATCTATTGAGTTGTCATTATCATTCCTGATTTGTTATAAATTTTAGTGTAAATGTTTTGAATACCGAAAGAATTTAACTAGAGTATCCAAGAACATTAAAACATTTGTTTTTTGAAAAACTCCCCCTCAACCATTGAATCATTTTGAAAATGACACCAAATATAGAAGAATTGTCTTGTAAATCTTTATGAGGGATGGAGTGTTGAACACATAATTTTGAAATATTTTGAATTATCATTGATAAATTCTTAAAAAATCGTGTTCAACATTAAAAAAAATCATGTTAGAAGACTTCTCTTCTAACGTTAAGGATAAGTGCACTGAAACGTACACTCTCCTTTGTCGTTCGGGTTGGAGTTGCAATCTGAGAGTGATTACAAGTCATAAAGAAAAATAAAAATGACATGTTTTGAAAGCATTTGAAACTCTTGCTCGAACTTCATTTACATACCCGTGTCGATGTTAATCAACATTTCTAGGTACATAAATGTTATCGATTCCAAGAGACATGTCGAGAAGATTCTTTTTGTGTATTTTTGAAATTTTATGATTTTATAATTTGTTTTTCTAGATTTTATATTTTTCTATTTCTTTTTGATGGTTTTATATTTTTTGTATTTTATTTTTCAAAGATATTTATAAATCAAAATAAAGAGAAAAATAAAATTATTTACAAATCCGATGTTTGATGGATCAAGCAGACTCGTTTGCCAAAACCTCTAGTTCTTCTGGAGTCAAACATCTCATACCG
>BQNB010121147.1:0-20507 GCA_026074375.1 Tanacetum coccineum
CAAAAACATAAAAACCCTACAAAAACGGATAAGAACATAGGAAAACGAATGAAAACGGATAAAAACGTAGGATAACTTTCAAAAACGTATAATGTTTTAAAACATATGAAATGACGAAATACATAAAAAGGTACCCAAACGGATAAAAGCTCATAAAACGTATGAAAACGTAAGAAAATGTTCGAAAACATGCAAACGGACAAAAACGGACTTTAGCAAACCACATGGATATATTTTGCACTTTACTCAAAATGAATTAAGTTTGGGTCAATTATTAAAAAATATGATATTTCCAAATAGATATTTACGTGTTATTCTAAGTGGTCATAGAGGGAGTAACGTAAACAACCGGTCATGCAAACATGAGTAACCTCGATGAACATATTGAAACTTAAGTAACTTAGACGAACATTTGAGGAAACTTAAGTAACTTCTTTGTATAATAACCAATTAAAGTTGCACTTTTATAGTTAGAGAAAACAACACAATTTATGTTCCTTATACACTTTTTTATATATGTGGGTTTGTCTTCCCCACAGAAATGTTGTACTTAATTTCCACCATTAAACTACAGACTTAAGTTCTTTGTCCCTTTATAATATCGAAGTTACATTCTTCTTTCTAATTCATATGTTATCCTCTTATAAGAAAGTTTCAAAAATCCAATGCCCCTAAAAGATGATGGCCATGTACGGTTGATCACCCTGAACATGCTTAAATCCGGTCGTGATAAAGATTAATAGTATGAGTACGGTTGTAAATAATGCAATTTTCCTATCAACATGTTGTACTCAAATATACAATTATAGATTTTACTCACACATATGCATTCCTTGTTTTGTCCATCTTGTTGCATTTTGACTCTATTAAAAGGTATTTAGCTAGTTGTCTAAGCTACATTTTGATTTGGAGACTTCTACAAGAGGTTTAACTTCTAAGAAAAGAAACGAGGTAATTCATGTTTTTGATTTATTGTTCAGAATGGAGAGGTACTAGTTGTGCAATATAAGTTTGTCTTGTTAAAGTAAATTGTTTGAAGTGAGCACCTTTGTAGCAAAGTTTGCATTGATAGGTTTGACCTACTATATGGTCTTAACTAGTTTCACATAACAAACATAGCTTAGTTGTGGTCAAGACAAGTCATGGACTTTTAGCTATGACTTTTGTCGTGGCTAAAAGTAGTCCATGGCTAGAAGCCTCGATTTTTGTAGTAGGGTTATTTGCATCCTGTTGTGGTTAACAAAATACGTAACTTGGTGGTTATTTTGAAACGGATTATTATGCGGTTTAAACAAAATTGATATTTTATCTCATTACAGGAACACGCGCAATCGCCTTTTTTCTAAGGGTTTTCCAAACACTTTTTTCTTGTACGCAATCCCTAACATGCTCTGTGCGTTTTGTGTTGCACGTGAAGTACTAGGACACCCATGCTCTATTATTTTTTGTTCCTATTTGGTATGACATAGGGCATGTTTACTAAGATTACTGAAGTAGCTTATTGCATATTTAAAACATGATAAGGTGTTGTTTTGAGTACCCATACAACTTATGGCTTGACTTATAAGCTGCTTTTTGAGTAGTAAATGTTGAGGTGCATGCTTTCCAAAAAGCTTATTTAACTGACAAGCAAATAGGCATGCGTAATGTTGCCCTAATTTTGTATTACAATGCCACCCTAATAGCCAAAATCCATCAAGATTTTGCCAAAAGAGTTAATTTAAAAGTGACTTTAATTGCACCAAAATGCAACATGCTTTCCTATTATGCTATTGCTTGCACATTTTTTTTTTAAAATTCCATCATTTTTTGTTGATGTAAATAAAATCTATTAACATTTTAATTTAACCTTTGAGTGTTTAAGATTGAAGATTCTGCTAGCTATAATATTAGTTTTGTTGTTTCGGTTGATGACACTATCGCCATGTCACAAAAGGTGTAGCAGACGTCTTGAGTGTTCAAATAGCATGCACGTGCTCATGTTACTAGACTTCAAGAAAAACACCCGATAATGACTATTCTTTTCGTGACGACACA
The DNA here is from genome assembly GCA_026074375.1 of Tanacetum coccineum. Classification (NCBI taxonomy): domain Eukaryota; kingdom Viridiplantae; phylum Streptophyta; class Magnoliopsida; order Asterales; family Asteraceae; genus Tanacetum; species Tanacetum coccineum. The sequence goes on from BQNB010121147.1 coordinate 2,038, forward strand.
ATATATGTGGTAAACGGTTGATGAGGTTACATGTTAAGTATGAATGAGAGGAATAGAGATTACATGCACATATACTTGATCAGGATAACAAAGTATATTAGTTGTAACAACAAAAGAAAAAGTAAACATTCATAATAAGAATGCTTTATATGTAAGGAAACGGTTATACTATTATTAAAAATCCAGATTACAATAAAGATAATTAACAGTAAATAAATAATAGTAAAAATAAATACAGACATACTAGTATAAACGATAATTACATAAAACAATAAAATCACAAAACGACTTACTAGATCACAAGCAAGAAAACACTCACGAGTTGAGGCATGTGTTTGACACGCTTAGCACTAAAGAGCCGAGGCACGTGTTTGACACACTTCCATTAAAACATATTCGCCTTCTGTTTTTCAGGGTACAACAACTAAAACAGTAAGCTGTATTGTCGGACTTAACAAAATTGCCTAGAATTTCACCTTCTCAGATGCGTAATCCATTTGTTGGAAATCAATAATACTTACTTATTGATTTGATGTGTGTCAAAGCTATGGAATTAGGGCCTTTATTTTTACACAATAGAGTCCTCACAAGTTTACTCATCCCACCGATGTGGGATAGAAAATAAACGTAAATTTCTTATTAAGCATGGTACCGAATGCCTAACTTTGAGACGCGATATCTCATTCACATCAACTCCATTTTGGACACAAAAAAGTTCACTGTGAAGCTCTCTACAAGGAGAACGCGAACTTACAAATTATTACTTATAAATATGAAACTTACATATAGGTAATTGTGTCCAAAGTTAATCAAAAATCACTTCGTCAACCAAATTTTCCAACATTATAAACCCAACAAAAGGAGTTCATGTTACCGTAATCGACCTAACAAATGGCTTAGTGATCTTTTAATTAAGATGAGCACTAATCAACTTCATCTTATTACCTGGCCTAGAAGTTTCAATATTTTGACAAAAATATTTAAAACCTTTAAAGAAAACACACGTGAAAACAACAAGAAAAATAAGACGATAGTGCAAACTCATTTTGTTTTGTTACCTCTTAGCAATCTTGTTAGCAACCTGTAAACTTCCCATGACAAATTAATCCCATATTTGTGTCTTGCATGACTCAAAACAAAACAAATGAATCTTTAAATGTTTTAAACTTAAGATTTATCAGTTTTGATCAATATTTTTATAACTATATATGTATAATGCTTAATTCAAACTCCAAATTTGACCCATATGTTGTTTCAATTGATTGTGCATATCTTTGAAAAAATAAATAAATGAGTAAAATTATTAAATTATATGCAATCTGTTAATTAATAAAGGTTGACCGTTGACTGTTGACTGTTGATTGTTGACTGTTGACTGTTGACGGTTGACTGTTGACTATTGACTGTGGACAGTGGACTGTGGACTATTGGTATTATAAATACTTTTGTATTCTCTTTGTTTAATAAATCAAGTCATCAATTCAAGCATATATTTTGCATTGCATCTTTTGTTTCTACATGGTATTAAGAGCCAAGTTTAAGTCGATATATATTGTCATCCTCCGGTCGTCAACTAACTGTTGGCAATCAGGAGGGATCCCGTTTAATGTTTGTTGTTTGATGTTGTACATATATTGGTATTGGTATTGAATGGTTCTGGTTTCTGTTGGTTACATCTGGTTCTGCTTCTGCTCAGTTTTGCCTGATCATCTGCCTGCATTTGCTCTTGTTCATCTTTGTATTTGTGTGCATCTGTGTTCTGCAACTGCCTGCATCTCCTATCGTTCATCTTCGTATTTGTCTGATTCTGTGCTATGCATCTGTCTGAATCTACATCTGTCTGTCAGAATCTATTGTCTGAACTATATGTCTGCATCAGTTTGTTTGAATATCCTCATATCTACTTGTTATCGTTGGTTTCAGAGATTGCATCATCATTTGGTATTTGCATTGACTTCGGCATCGGCATTGGCATCGGTATTGGATTGGCATTAGTGTTGGGAATGATGATGTTATGGTCTTAACTAATCCGACTATGTCTTGAATAGTTATGTGTAGCATCTCCAGCATTAACATCATGTTTTGGTTTCGCATGGTTCTGCCTGGTTACATATTTGCTTTACAGATTGCAGATGTGTTTGGTTTCGCCTGGTTTCATATGATTTTGTCTGTTTACACTTCTGCTTAACAGATTGCAGATGTGTTTTGGTTGCCTGGTTACACTTCTGCTTTATAGCTTGCAGATGTGTTTTGGTTTTGCCTGGTTTCGCATGATTATGTCTGTTTACACTTCTGCTTTACAGATTGCAGATCTCTTTGGTTGCATGGTTACATATATGCTTTTGCAGATGTGTTTTGTTGCCTGGTTACACTTTTGATTTACAGATTGCAGATGTGTTTGGTTGTCTGGTTACATGTTCGCTTTACAGATTACAAATATGTTTGGTTATGATTTTGTCTGTTGTCTGCCGTCTGCCGTCTGCCGTCTTCCGTTTGCCGTCTGCCGTCTGCCGTCTGTCGTCTGCCGTCTGCCGTCTGTTGTCTGCCGTCTGCCGTCTGCCGTCTGTTGCCGTCAGCCGTCTGTCGTCTGCCGTCTGTCGTCTGCCGTCTGCCGTCTGCCGTCTGACGTCTGCCGTCTGACGTCTGCCGTCTGACGTCTGCCGTCTGACGTCTGCCGTCTAACGTTTGACGTCTGACGTCTGCCATCTTCCGTCTTCCGTCTTCCGTCTGCCGTCTGCCGTCTGCCGTCTGCCGTCTGCCGTCTGTCGCCTGCCGTCTGCCTTTTGCTGTCTGCTGTCTGCTGTCTGCTGTCTGCTGTCTGCTGTCTGCTGTCTGCTGTCTGCTGTCTGCTGTCTGCTATTGCTATTTGTTGTTGATGTCTGCTGTCTGATTTAGGAGTTTTTATGTCAAACTCTAAATCTAGCATTGTGAGTTTGAGGGGGGATATTAATTAATAAAGGTTGACCGTTGACTGTTGACTATGATTTAGCTCATAAAGTTTGAGGGGGATATTAAGGTTTCATCTTTGTTTTGTATTATAAATACTCTTGTATTCTCTTTATTTGATAAATCAAGTCATCAATTCAAGCATATATTTTGCATTGCATCTTTAGTTTCTACACAATCCTAGTCTTTTGGCAATTGATAGTTGTATTCACAATCAATAAAAATGTTCACGAGGCAGTTGGATGGACATATTTTCAGACTTAGTTTTGAAGACAAATATAAGTTATAATCAAGACTCAAACACTGTGAAACTGATGTGAGGTTTACAATACTCTGCCAGAAGGAAACATATTGACTGATCCAGCCTAAAACTATCATAAATGATCTGAGGTACACATAGACTGATAAATGTAGTGTTTAGTTATTATATAAACATATTTCGTAGTAGGCATTGAAGATATATGCGTTTGTAAAAATAATGATCAAGTGGTCGGGTTTATGATGTTTAAATAACATATTCGGTTTTATGTTGCACATATTAACATAAAATGAATAAAACATGTTTCATACGAAATATATGGTTTTAAAACGGGTAAAAAATGAGGTTTTCCATGTATAAGTTGCCCGGGAGAGCGAGTCTTATTAAATCAAATGTACGCGGACTCACCGGATTAATCCCGACACCGGATCCGACCCTCATCCGGTTGATATATAGTTTTTGAAAGGAAATTCTATTATCAAAAGTTTATAACATAAGAACAATACTCCCATTTTTATGAAATTTAAAAAACATGCAAATAACGAACCATAGAACTATCGAATGCAAAAGTTCATAAGTTTATGCTCTTACGAGGTCATCATTGCTAATTAGTTACTATTCCGAACGATTCATATTTCGATTCTTATTTAATTATGCCACCTTCCATCTTTGTCTTTGAGAGCCGTTCCTTAATACAAGTTAAAAACTTATCGGGAACCCAAGGAAAGATTTTGTAAAAACACTAGTGGTACTTGATCTAATGAACAAAAAGAGAATTATTGTTGCACATATTTTATTACAGTTTCTCAAATTTGAAGCCTTTTTTCGCATAAAGGACTTACAAGTCTATATGTGTAGCATTTATTGTTTGTAACATGTATGCTAGAATCATTTTCTTACCAAGTTCTCTTAAGCATTATAATTTCTCAATATTAAGTTCTTTTTTTTTCACACGAAACGAACTTTTTGCAGGTCTTGACTCTTGACACTTTTATATGCGTGTTACGTATATATATATTTCGAGTTTACATTGTGTTGTGACATTCAAAAGTAGACAATAGTTAAACCACTTATCTACCAAAACAAAAAAACCATATGCAATACTTGAGGTTGCTCATAAAATAGTCTTAAACTTAGAAGAAAAAACAACATTCAAGCTAAAAACCATATGCAATACTTCGCAAACACTTGTCTCTTATATTTTCTCAACATCTAAGAGAAGGAGGTACGGTGGCGCCGTTTCTGGTGCCATCGCCAACAGCGCCAGAAAATGGTTGGCGCACCGTTTCTGCCGTCTGTCGTCTTCCGTTTGCCGTTTGCCGTCTGCCGTCTGCTCTACTGTCTGTTGTCTGCTGTTGCTATTTGTTGTTGATGTCTGCTGTCAGTTTTCTTGTCAAACTCTCAATCTAGCATTGTGAGTTTGTGGGAGATATTAATTAATAAAGGTTGACCGTTGACTTTTGACTATCAGTTAGCTCATAAGAGTCCCATGACCCACCTGGCTATTAGGGTTTCATCTTTGTTTTGTATTATAAATACTTTTGTATTCTCTTTATTTAGTAAATCAAGTCATCAATTCAAGCATATATTTTGCATTGCATCTTTAGTTTCTACACAATCCTAGTCTTTTGGCAATTGATAGATGTATTCACAATCAATAAAAATGTTCACGAGGCAGTTGGGTGGACATATTTTCACACTTAGTTTTGAAGTCAATTGTAAGTTATAATCAAGACTCAAACACTGTGAAACTGGTGTGAGGTTGACAACACTCTGCCACAAGGAAACATACGGACTGCTCAAGCCCAAAATTATCATAAATGAAAGTCAAGAGAGGAAACTAAATATGAGGTACACATGGACTAATAAATGTAGTGTTTATAGAAACATACTCTATTTTGTAGTGGGCATTGAAGATATATACATTTATAAAAAGTAATGATCAAGTGATCGGGTTTATGATGTTTAAATCACATATTCCGTTTTATGTTGCACATATTAACATAAAATGAATGAAACATGTTTCATACGAAATACTATGATTTGGTAACAAAAGGTTCAAAAGAGAGGAAACAAGATGCATTATATGGTTTTAAAACGGGTAAAAAATGAGGTTTTCCATGTATAAGTTACCCGGGAGGGAGAGTCTTATTAAATCAAATGTACGCGTACTCACCGGATTAATCCCGACACCGGATCCGACCCTCATCCGGTTGATGTATAGTTTTTGAAAGGAAATTCTATTATCAAAAGTTTATAACATAAGAACAATACTCCCATTTTTATGAAATTTAAAAAACATGCAAATAACGAACCATAGATCTATCGAATGCAAAAGTTCTTATGTTAACATCTTACGAGGTCATCATTGCTAATTAGTTACTATTCCGAACGATTCATATTTCGATTCTTATTTAACGTGGCCTTAAGAAATAAGCCGTTCCTTAATACTAGTGGTACTTGATCTAATGAACAAAAAGAGAATTATTGTTGCACACATTTTATTACAGTTTCTCAAATTTGAAGCCTTTTTTCGCATAAAGGACTTACAAGTCTATATGTGTAGCATTTATTGTTTGTCACATGTATGCTAGAATCATTTTCTTACCAAGTTCTCGTAAGCATTATAATTTCTCAATATTAAGTTCTTTTTCTCAATATTAAGGACTCTTGACACTTTTATATGCGTGTTACGTATATATATAGTTCGAGTTTACATTGTGTTGTGACATTCAAAAGTAGACAATAGTTAAACCACTTTTATCAAACTTGAGGTTGCTCATAAAATAGTCTTAAACTTAGAAGAAAAAACAACATTCAAGCTAAAAACCATATGCAATACTTCGCAAACACTTGTCTCTTATATTTTCTCAACATCTAAGAGAAGGAGGCACGGTGGCGCCGTTTCTGGTGCCATCGCCAACGGCGCTAGAAAACGGTTGGCGCACCATTACCTCGGTGGCGTTTTCCGTTGTCACGCCGGCACCACTAGCCCAGAAAAAAATAATATATATATATATATATATATATATATATATATATATATATATTTATATATATATATATATATATATATATATATATATATATATTTTGAAAAAGATAGCCGTTGGGGTGTTTGAATGTAACGGCTATATAGCCGTTTTTTGTCTTTTTGCCCTAAAATTTCCAAAATTTACCCCTTAAAAATCTTATAAATACCTCCTTATTATTTCATACTTCACACACACTTCCAATACATTTTATGACACATAAATCTTCACTTCTCTAATTTTTCTTTCAACAAAGTGAATCCCAACAACTCTTGGATTATCGGAATGCTTAACGACCCTTCGAACCAAATGATCGGGTCGTCTTCGAATCCGGCCAACAATCCGGGCTCGTCTTCGAATCCGAACACCCAAACACCTTACTTTCCCACGTTTTCTCAACAAAACCCATATATGAATCCCGACGAGTTCGCTTTATTTTCTCAATGGAAAATGCGACAACAACAACAATATTCAACATTTTCGCAACAACAACAACAAAACCAAAATGAATCACAACCAAGATCCTCCCAACAATCCTTCCACCTTGTTGACAAAACCGAAGACGATGAAGAAGAAGAGCCGGTCCCGACCCCTACGTCGAAAAAACGAAGGTGAAGAAAGTGGCGAAGACGAAGACGAAGAAAACCCAAAAAACTCAACCAACAACCGAAGACGAAGACGAGGCCCCGAAAAGAGCTCGTAGTTTATGGACCGACGGTGAGGAATTGCTTTTGGCAGAGACTTACATCCAAGTATCCGAGGATCCAAAAGAAGGTGCGGATCAACAAAGGGATACTTTTTGGTATAAAGTTATGGATGTTTACAACAAGGAAGCCAAAAGACTCAGTAAAAACCAAATCGTTCCAAGACATGATTAGGGAAATGGACTCGATGATTGAAGGATGTCGGAAAGTTTAATTACACTTGGAGTGTGAAACGGCTCTTATGAGCGGGGAGAACGATAAAGATTTCATGGAACGTTGCCACATGTTGTTTAAAAGAACATGGAAGAATGATTTTAAACACCCGGGAATGTTTCAAGAAATGCTTCAACAACAATACGCGTTAGAGCGCAAGATGAAGCAAGATGTTCTTGAGCGGGAGTCTCGAGCGAGAGTCGATTTACTCGAATCTCAAAAGATAGCCGAGGATATGCGGGTGCTAACTATGGACACAAGCTCATTGGATCCGATGAACGCCGCTATCGTGAAGGCCCAACAAGCACGAATCCGGGCAAAATATCCAACGCAAGAATAATTATCTTATGTATTTTTTTAGTTTTAATGTCTTTACTTTTATTGTCTTTAAGTTTAATGTATTTTTTTCTTGTAATGTGTTTTTTTAATGAATAAAGGTAATTTTAGTTAATTTTGTGTATTTTTAATTTTATATATAAAAAAAAAAAAAAAATTCCAACGGCACCAGATTTTCTGGTGACAACTGTTACCCCACGAATGTGGTGCCGTTGGGAAAAAGTGCTACCGTTGGGAAAAAGTGCTGACGTGGCAACACTTTTTCCCAACGGCACCACTATACCCGGTGCTCTAAGACTGGTTAGTGTATTTCATGTGGCGTCTTCTTAAGATGATCGTTTTTATAAATCTTTTAATACTAGTATCTCAAAAGATTAGGCAATATGTATATATACATATTATTTCAAATTTTACGAGGGAATATTTTTTTATTTCAAAATTTTACCTAAATTTAATACTACGTAGCACATCTATCCTTTGTGTAGATAATAAATGCATAGTAGTACACTACAAGATGGTTTTAGATTAGGGGTTTGAAATTTAATTTTTGATTGAGACAACTTCATATTCATATACAATCAAAAAAGGTCACTACACATGTTTTTGACCAATGGATATTAGGTTATTGTGTATCTATTTAGTCCTTTTGTATAGATAAAAATTATTTCTTCAAATCAACTTTTATGTTTTATCTCCTTTGCATCCCCTTTACACGGCTAATGTATTTAAATATTGTGACTAACTTTGATATTAAATCCATAAGATCAAACTAGACGAGTACCCGCGCATAGCGGCGGAAAAACCTAGCGGCAAATAATTAACGATATACGATATTGTGGTAAATGTTTTTGTGTAACATTTAAAATAGAACGTGAAAAGATCAAAATATAATTGAAAACGAATGTAACATGCAATAACAACATTTATACCGGAAGCCAATTAACGATATGCGATATTGTGGTATGTGTTTCGTGTAAAGTTCAAAATACAACGTGAAAATATCAAAATATTGCAAACGGTTGTAACTTACGATATTCAGCTCAAAACTTCTCTTTTGATCAGTATATGTGAATTTATAGTAATCGAGTAGGTAAACTCTTGCTCGGTTGCTCATTGATATGCGTCAATGCCCTATTTGAGGAGCGATTAATTTAAAAGATATTTAAAAAAATCAGAATTGCTATTTAGATTATAAGATAGGATATATTTATATATATAATTAAAAAAATATGTGTATAGAGATAATTGGTTTTTTCGGTTTGATTTGGTTTTATTTTTGTTAAACCATAACCAAACCAAACACCAATTAAATACTTCGGTTCGGTTTCAAACCAAACCATACACCAATTAAAAATTTCGGTCCGGTTTTATTCGGTTTTGGTCTGATTTATTCCTCGGTTTATTCGGTGTCAAACCAAACACTAAACACCCCTAATTTCACCTCTCCTATATCCTGTCAGACACGATTGAGTATCATTGTTGTTGTATATTTCTACCAGTAATGATACATTTTACAATCTTACCAGGTGGATATATAAAATTGTTATTGCATCTTTTATATATTATTATATTATATAAATATATATATATATAATATATATATACTATTTATATTATATATATATTATTAGTTGTTTTTTAATTATGGTTTCTAGTTCTAATATACTAGTATTTAAGTTATTGAAAACGGGTAAGGATCCAGTAATAACAACTTAAAATGAGAAGAATAAGAAATAATCAAAACCACACATTTGAGATGCATCGACTTAAAATTAAAGTGGACATTTCTTTCATTTAGAAGCCTCCACAACCTATTTCGAAATAAAATGTTTATATCTTTTAATTTACCGGAAAAGATACTTAAAAGGGTTGGCGGAGTCGACCCAATACTTAATTCCTATCTCTCACCCCCGAACTGACAATGTTTCTATCTACAAAACGGTTAGATTGGTTGACCTAAAACCCACCTCGCCCTAATCTATTTAGACTCAACCTGAACCTGATAATTTTTCCGTGCGGTTTCAGATTCGGGTTTCTGTTAATGAGAAGAATAAGAAATAATCAAAACCACACATTTGAGATGCATCGACTTAAATTAAATGCATTTCTATTCATTTAGAAGCACCACAACTAGTTTCGAAATAAAATATTTATATCTTTTAATTTACGGAAAAGATCTTAAACGGGTTGGCGGGTCGACCCAATTAATTTATTCTCAACCCGAACCTGACCTGTTTAATAAACGGGTTAGATTGGTTGACCTAAAACCCACCTGAAATCTATTTAGACTCAACCTGAACCTGATAATTTTCGTGTCGGTTTCAGATCGGGTTTCGTGTTAATGAGAAGAATGAGAAATAATCAAAACCACACATTTGAGATGCATCGACTTAAATTAAATGCATTTCTATTCATTTAGAAGCACCACAACTAGTTTCGAAATAAAATATTTTTATCTTTTAATTTACGGAAAAGATCTTAAAAGGGTTGGCGGGTCGACCCAATTAATTTATTCTCAACCCGAACCTGACCTGTTTAATAAACGGGTTAGATTGGTTGACCTAAAACCCACCCGAAATCTATTTAGACTCAACCTGAACCTCATAATTTTCGTGTCGGTTTCAGATCGAGTTTCGTGTTGGGTCAAAAATTGTCACCCCTAATTGACATTAACAAATTTTTATAATCACAATTTTGCAATCCGCCTCGTAACCTGATAAGCACACCCCGCCCCGCCTCGCCCCGCCCAATTAACAACTTTTTATAATCACATAGTCATTCTTGTGACATCATGTGTCGTTCTTACACCGATAAAGATCAGTCGTCCGTCTCGTGTATAATAGATTTTTACTGGTTTCGTCCTGCTTTTGACTCATTAGGGGAGCAACCCCAACTCCTTACTAGTGTAGTGTCATATCAAGTTTTCAACTTGTTAGCCTTAAAATATGTCGACTAATACGAAATTACACTAATTTACTTATAGTTGGATACGCAAAGGCTAGAAATGTCAAGTTAGGATAGTTAAGCGTATCAAGGACTATATATACCCTCCTATACTTCCATAGGAGGGTGAGGATTCATATTTTCATCTCATAAGTGTGTGTTGTTTCTCTCTCTAGAAAACACACACACTATTTCCTTTCTCTCTCTAATAATAGCTACTTATTTGTTTCATCCTACCCGACCTCCGGATCGTGTTTACCTAGTGTTTCTTATTGTTAACACTACTCGTGGCACGTACTACACCCTTACTGTTGGGGTACTCCAACAAAACTAATAGGATAAATTACACCAACAATCGCTAAGTGAATGAAAAAGTAGCACATTGTTCATGTGGCCATTGGACACGATTAGTTGTTTCAACAATGTAAATTCACACGATAAATATAATTGGCTCATAAAACAACCAAACTTGAAAATGAAACTAATAAAAAGGAATCACAAGCACATTATAAAGCCATCATGTTGGATTCATCTTCCACCCCGGTTGCCGGTACAATGATATATTCGGCTAATTGATCTTTGCAGTTGGAGTGGAAGATCTTTGGACGTTTTGAAGTGAAAATCTTGAAACGATGCACTAGAGATACCCTTAGTAAAAAAATATATGTGTATTGAAATCTTGATGTAACATACATGACGCGCACAAGACCCTTTGCCAAAATATCTCAAACAAAATGAATATCAAACTCTATATGTTTGGTGCGTTAACTGAATCATTGGAGACTTGTCTTTGTCATTCCCTCTGTTTTTAGTCCTTGATAAATCGGCCCATTATATATTGGGCTTAAGGCCATAAATTTAAACTATCTATCTTTATAAATTACAACGTAGAACCAATTAACAAGCTAAAATCCTTTTTTCTTTAAACATGAAAATATATTACTCAAACAAATATGTACTTGACTGCAAGAAACAAACATACAAACATAGCATACTAGTAACAACAATACACTCCTAGCTAATTGATGAAGACAACTAAAACATTCACGAATTCACTACTGCATGTCTGCAACTAAAAGCAACTATAATGTAAGATTTTTAAAAGACTTTTCGCAATTTAAATAAGTTATTGGAATGACTTGATTCATTGTGGCAAAAACTTTACACATACCTTTTAGAAGAATGACTTGATAAAGACCAAGCATTTAATAACAAATGAAAGACATTCTCATTAAATAAAGACTTGTTGACAAGGTTTGTAGAGCTTTTGAAAAGCTTTTATGCATTGGAGAAGATTTGTAAAGATGGCTTGATAAGAGATACTCCATCCGTCCCATATTAAATGTTCACTTTTCACTTTTAAAGTCTTTATTTTTCAACTTTGATCTTAAATATGTTTGTTTGTGTTATGTAATACTTGATGAAAGTTATACTAATAAAAAATATATTTAAAACTTAATTCATTCATATCAATTGAATCAAGTATTACATAACAAAAACAAAAATATTTAAGATAAAAGTTGGAAATGACAGACTTCAAAAAGTCAAAGTGAACATTTAATATACGACAAAGGAAGTAACATTTATTGAAACATTAATTGTCTTAAGTTAAAGACTTGATGCATTGTTAATGATCTAAAAATATCTTAAGCTTCTAACTACATTTGAGTATTGAAAAAGTGAAACAATTTTCTAGACATTCTTCTGACCAAAACAATGTACACCTTGTGTTACTGTATTGTGAGAGCACTAGGTGCACCAGTGTCATTGTGACGATGTCATGAGTAAAAGTGATGACACCTCATCACTTTTTCTCACAGCATCATTTTTGCTCATGACATCAAAACACCCCTTCTTTGTATAACGCGGTGTCATGATGCACAATTATTTTTATTTGTTTAAATAAAACAATGCATTCAAATAGAAGAAAATTTCATTATTAAAAAACACATTACATAAAATAAATGAAGTACGTAAAAATAAAAGTAAACTAGTTTTGGGATAATATAAGGCCTGAATACGTTATTTTTCGTGTCGATGATAGCCGCGTCAACCGGATCTATCTTGTTCGTGTTGATTAAGATCTTTAAGTTCACGTCAACCGGATCCATCCCGTTTGGTTTTGTGGGTCATTAAGCGTAAAGTTTATAAATTATTGGTTGTTGGGATTCATTTATTTAAAAGAATTAGTGAATATTGTTGAGTTTAGAGATAAAAATGATAGTGAAAAATTTGTTCCATTTAGGGCTCAATATTTGATATAAAGTTGGTAATAGGAGTAGGTGTCAAAGCTATAATAAGAAACTCATCATTAAGCTCATTGATGAGGTGTTATTTTATACATTTTTTCGATGTCATTTAACGCAAAAAAATCATGCAAATATCCCCATTTATCATGCTTAATCGTTTCTTTGGGTCATTTTAGTATTTGGAAGGCATTTGATGGAACTACACGTGACTTGGGCTCAATTTGGGAAGAAACGGGACAAGATTACAACTCTACTCGAAAATGATCAAGAATAGGCATACAGTCCGTGGAGACGACGTCAAAATCCCTTATGACGACGTCAAAGTGTTCAAGAGACGACGTCAAGATCTTTTGTGACGACGTCAAAATAGCCGACTCTGAGAAGCCCAAAGAAGATTCTATGGGTTGACGACGTCACAATTAACAAGCAACGTCGTCACAACTTAATCTCTATATTTACAAACTGTAGTTTTTTTGTTTTGTGTGGAAAACTTTGGAGATCGAACCTATACTTTGTAGCAGCGTTTTTAGACAATTTTTAGGGTTTCTAACCCTTGTGTAGCCACCATAACTCCGTGTTTAATTGAAGTGAAGTTCTTTATCCCTTTTAATCTTTTGACATGTCTATGTATTGTTTGATTAATTGTTCTTCGCTTTCAATTTACATGCTTGGCTAAATATAATTTGTGTTTGCTTATGATTGCATGAAACCTAGTTGTTTATTGAACACACCAAAAATTATTTATAAAAATATGGTATGATAAATATGAACTTTGATACAATGGTATCTTGGTAAATATAGATCTCCCGAGTATCGTATCGAAGGAATGGTGAATTGACAATCACGTCTTATTCTTGTTTTAACTGGTTAGATATCTTAATTTTGGATTTTCTAATTTTTAATTGTAAAAAGCCAATTTAAAGGGAATCTAAACCAAACTATAACTAAAAATAAACTAAGGGAAATGTGAGAAGGTGCAAAAGAGACGTTTAGGTCAAAGGTGGGCATTGATTTTAGAGTTAGACATATATCGATTCCAATAGATTTTCAAATATAAAATATATGGATCGAAATCAATCTCAATTTTATGAATCAAATCCATCTCAATTTTATGAATCAAATCCATCTCAATTTTTTCATCTTTTTGGATCTAAATCAATCGTTTTTCAATTTGGATCATGATTTGTTTAAGGTTGTTGTTCTAAATCAATCGTTTTTCAATTTTTTCACCTTCCCAAACCCTAATTGATTTCCCAAGCCCTAATTTTTCATCGATTTTTGATCCTTTTTTTAATCTTTTCTTTTAAACCCTATTTTTAAAACCCTAATCTTTCTGTTCGAGATTTGCTTTTATAACTCCGCTGTTTGTTCTGATCTGCTATGGGGATGTATCGATCAAAGGAAGATGAGTTAGCTAAACTTTCTTCATCTATTTTTGTCACGAATTTTCCGGATAAGTTTTCTGCTAAGGAGCTATGGACGGTATGTAAACAATATGGAACTGTGGTTGATGCTTTTATTCCTGATAGGAGGTCCAAAGCTGGTAAAAGGTTTGGCTTTGTTCGCTTTATTAAGATCTTTGATGTTGATCGTTTGGTTAACAATCTTTGTACTATTTGGGTTGGGCGTTTTAAACTTCATGCTAATATTGCGAGATTTCAAAGACCTCCGTTGAATAAAAATAACTCGCAATCGTCACATAATAAGGGTGATCAAAGTGCTCCTAAGGATTTTTATAAGGAGAGTGGGGAGAATGTGAACTCTAAATCTTATGCACATGTCGTTAATGCTGGACCTCATCAGTTTCATAAGAAGGAGGATTCACCGGCGATTGTGCTTGATGAAACGTATGCTAATAAGACGGATTATTCTTTAGCTTTGTTGGGTAAAGTCAAGGACTTCACTTCTTTAACAAATTTGAACGTGGTGTTAGCTAATGAAGGTTTTGTTAATGTCAAACTCAAATATATGGGAGGTTTTTGGGTGATGATTGTATTCACTTCAGAAGGTGCAAAAGAGACGTTTAGGTCAAAGGTGGGCATTGGTTCATGGTTTGCTCAGTTACTTCAAGCATCCAATTCTTTCTTCGTTGATGAAAGAGTTACGTGGATTGATATCGAGGGTATACCACTTAAAGTATGGTCCAAAAACACCTTCTCTCGTATTACTTCTAAGTGGGGGGAATTGCTAGATTTTGATGAACAGGAAGATGGTTACCTTCATAGTAAAAGAGTTTGTATCAAAACGACTTTAGTTGAGAACATTTATGAATCGTTTAAAGTCATTATCCAAGGTAAAACATTTTGGATACGGGCTAAAGAAGTTTCTGGTTGGATGCCTGATTTTGAAGAAGACATTGATCAAGATAGTAAGTCAGATGACGAGCTGAGTAACGAAGGTTCATTTGATGAAAATGGAGGATTGCGTATTACTCCAAATGTGGAAGGAGAGAGTGATCTTGAAGAGGTGGCCGAAACAATCTTTGAGAAAGAGCAAGCTTCTGTTGAGGTGAAAGAAGGTTGTAATAGTGTACAGAAGGAAACTCGATCGGAAGACCCTTTCAATATCTATGATTTACTTGATAAGAAAAAGAGTGCCTACTGTGACATTCCCAATTCTGATGATACCTTGAAATACCCCCCGGGCTTTACTCCAGAAACTGATGTGGATGCTCAAAAAAATGCTTCAAAAGTGTTGGATATGGAAGGCGATAACTCTGGTCATAAGGTTCAAGACGTGGAGCAGGAATCAGTAACGAAGAATAACTCACCTCTTAACAGCTATAAGAATGATACGGAAAGATCTACATGCTCAGGTCACTTTAAAAAATGTGACATTCCACGTTCTGGAGGATCAATCCTTCAACTCATGGAGGAATTAATAAAAGTGGGACAAACAATGGGTTACAATATGGAGGGATGCATAACCAACATTGGCGACATCATTAATTCTCAAGGAGCGAATGATGGTAATCGATGAATTTTTTGTCTTTGAACATTCAAGGCCTTGCCCAAAAGGCTAAAAAAGATTGGGTCCGGGAGTTATGTGAAAAACACAAGGTGAATTTTGTGTCCTTACAAGAAACTAAAATGGAGGATATTGAGCTTTTCAATATCAAACTATGTTGGGGTAACTTTGGATTCGAATTTGTTCATAGTCCGTCCGTTGGAAATTCGGGAGGTATTCTTTGTATTTGGGATCCTAGATTGTTTCGTAAGCTCAACTCAACGATCTCAGATTACTTTGTGATTATTCAAGGGGAATGGGCGCCTAATGGTAAGAAGTTAATCATTATTTCTGTATATGCTCCTCAAGAGTTACGTGAAAAGAAGATGCTATGGGACTACTTGATTCTAGTTCTCAAAAGCTGGAATGGCGATGTAATCATAATGGGTGATTTTAATGAAGTGCGTACACAAGATGAAAGACACGGGTCTATTTTTAATGCTCATGGTGCTGATGCTTTCAACTTGTTTATTTCATCCGCTGGATTGGAGGAGGTCCCTCTAGACGGTTGCAAATTCACATGGTGTCATAAATCAGGATCGAAGATGAGCAAACTCGACCGCTTCCTTATTTCTGAAGGTTTACTAAATTCATGTCCTAACATTTCATCTATTACTTTGGACCGTTACTTATCCGATCATAGGCCTATTTTAATGCGTGAGTCCCATCATGATTATGGACCTTCTCCGTTTCGTTTTTTCCATTATTGGTTTGAATTGGAAGGGTTCGATACTTTTGTGAAACAAACATGGAATGATGCTCAGGTGACCGATTCGAATGCCATATCAATGTTTATGAAAAAAATGAAGTATCTCAAAGAGAAGATTCGTATGTGGGTTAAAGCCAACAAAGAAAACTCAAAAAGTCATAAGCAATGCTTACAAGAAGAGCTGTCCAAAATTAATTTGCTACTGGACAAGGGGGAGGGCAGCTCGACTCTTATTTCTAAATGATCTTTAACATGATATCTTATGACTTTATCTTGATATCATGGTCTTTAGCCTTGAGAACATCTTGGATCTTTCTTAACTAGAACACTTCTTAACCAACATACTCATCCTTTGACATCACTTGAGGGCTGGAAATCTTCCTTAACATAGACTTGATCTATTTGAAATCATATACTTGACATTCTTTGAGAAAGTTCTTGCTTATCAGAGCTTGCGGAAATGTATCTTTGAAACTCAGAACTTTCTTCAAGTTTTGATCAATGTCGTTGAATGTATCCTTGAACTTTGAGAATGAGTATGTGGCCTTGACTGCGACTCAGTTGGAATATGGTGGAAACGGCATCGACTTGTCTTGCATGTTTAAGTTAGTGATAAACAACAAATATGGACGAATATGTCTTTGTCACTTCGTCAAATATGGTTGCAATAACCACGGTTCCCCGTTAATCAGTATAAATACTGCCTGTGATCAGGTAGAATTCAAAAGAATCTCTTTGACAGGGTTTCGCAGTTGCACTAGCCGTTCTCGTTACCGGAGCGTCTCAAAGCAAACAACATGGTAAGAGTGAATCTGTGAGTTACTGTCTCACTGATTGAGTCGTCAATACGTGTTCAGTCTTCGCATGCCCAGATGCCCTTTTGACGCTGCCACAATGGACATGAGATCATAAACTTGTTTAAAAATCAGTCGACATGTTAATGAATAAATATTTATAAACATATTGAAAGTTTTATGTTTTTCAAAAAGCATCTGTGAATTCTAATTAATACATACAGATTATATTTATGTCTGTGTTGGACTCTTGTATAGTTTGTGTTTTTGATGATGAACAACAAGTGTATATGGAATTGTGTCCTAATGAGATTTGATTGATATCGATGGCTCTAGACTCTATAAGTGCACTTTTGTTATTTGGTGATCGAAGGCTGGAGAGGACTGCCACCTTTTCAATATCTACTGTCTCGGAGTAAGAAAGTCGATAGAAACATGTTGAACTCCGTGAGAAAGGAAACAAATTTCTTTTGAGAGAAGCCTGAGTAGCTGGGAGGGTTGTGTATTTCATCACTGGGCCCATGATGACTTGTCTTCAATACCAGAATCAACTTTGTGATTACCGATAGATTATGCATTGACCCGGTTTCTGCCTAAGTGAATGAAGGGCTTCTTTCTTTACACCCTTTATCCATATATTTCTTTTTCATTCTTTAACCCCTTCAATCCCATTCTCACTTTACTCCTTTTTTCAATCATACCTAATGTTAGCCTCAAAATATTGAGCCGAACTGGAAGTTCGTTCATTACATGTACGGGTCTCGGTCATTTAATTAGTTAATGTTGTAATAGTATAATATCGGGAATCGGGCTCGATAGATAATCTAATATTGTATATGTTTCGGGTTTAATCCCAAGCAAAACCCGAGCCCGGGTCCTAGTTAAATATCCCGCGCGTCATTTAACGCGACGGGGTATATAAACTCTTTTCTATTTAGAAAAGAGTTAGTTGTTCATTTATAAATCTTTTCCTTTTCCAAAAACTCTCTCATCTCTCTCTCTCTCTCTCTTCTTTCTCTCTCTAGAACAACTCACCTCTCTTTCTCATTTCTAGTTCTTGATCCGTGATTAATTCGTGTTATGAAGTGTTAAATGGGATCCTACATGAACATTCTGGTGCGCTTCGTGTTTCTGTGTGTTGCTAGATGAAGTTCTTGTTTTATCACCAAAAGTAACTTGCTTTTTCCTAGTTATAGGGATAAAGGGAGCCTTGTTATCTCTTTCATTGAAACTTTTTGGGCAAGTGCCAATCACATATTCTAACAATTCCTGAGATAGC
>BQNB010121148.1:0-20507 GCA_026074375.1 Tanacetum coccineum
TGATTATGATTGTTGTATCCATGAAGTAATACCCCAGATTAGCTTTCGCTGCTATATTGTAAAAATGGGGGTGTTACATGTTCGTTTGCTAAAACACTACTAGTACTAGCATACTTCATTGTTTGCAAAAAACGTATTGTGTGTGGAAGCTTAGAGGAATCATACTTTGATTCTTGTGGTTTCGCGTGTGACATTATACACACGCGTATATAGAAGATGGTGTTTACGGTTACCTTTAAACGGTGTACCTGTTATGGCTTTAAGCGAGGATGCCTTGAGTGCCATTGCTACTAAACTATGTACTCCTCTAATGCTTGACTCTTATACAGCTGATATGTGCATGCGATCATGTGGTAGGTCAATCTATGCTAGAGCTATATTTGAGCTTAGAGCTGATGTGGAGTTGAAAGATAACATTGTTGCTGCTATGCCTAAAATTACTGAGGAGGGCTACTATACTTGTAATATTCGTGTTGAGTATGAGTGGAAACCTCTTAGGTGTGTGTGTGTTGCAAGGTTTTTGGACATGTTCTTAAGGAATGTCCAAAGAATATTAGTGCTGGTGCGACAAAGAATTTGAAGAAGACTAGTCAAACTCCTAAAGGAATTCCGGTTGGACAGAAGATGAGATTTAAACCTAAACAGGTGTTTCAACCTATTTCTAAAAAGTATACTGCCAATACTTGTGAAAAAAATAAGAATAATTCAGAGTCTACTAAAGAGGTTAGTAAGTCAAACCCTATTGAGGTGCTTACCTCGGTTGATAATGATGTGGAGTTGAGTACGAATGGAGGGATCTCAAACTCGGCTGATAAGGGAACCATTAATATTAGTTCTAGTAATACTCCTATTGTTGAGAAAATTAATAAAATAAAACGACAAATTCGCGAAGGTATACTTAGGTTTGTAGATGATGACGGGAACCCGCTAGTTCCTACGGGTATTGTGGAAAGTGATAAAGGTTAGGGTACTAATAGCTTGTTGGAACAATGGAGGGATTCATATCCGGATAATGATGATTACGACCCGTATATGACGATATGTACAAGAATCATGATATGTCCGAGCACCTTCAGTCTATTTGTGATGATCTTGATATCACGGTCCGTGGCAGGAAGAAGAAATAGGTTTTTTTTATGTTCGTTGAGTCAATTGTAATCTAGTTTTAGTAGTATCCTCCTATTGAGTAGTTGTGCTTATTATTTTCGCTTTTTTGCTTATGTAACGTGCTGAGATGTGGGATTCACCCACATCCTTTGTACTGAATCGTTTTTTTTTAGTAATACATTTACCGGGGAAATCCTTTACCAAAAAAAGAAGAAGTCAATGCCCCATTATTAGATACTTTTGGATTTCGAGACCCCATTGTTTTTCACACTTTCTTGCTTCTGTGACGTCCCAGAACCACAGCGATTAGATATCGGACGATACACGGATGTGCTTTTAAGTTTAAAACACGTAGACTTATCGTGTTGCTTATTGTTTTGACTATGGTTTTTTACAACCTCGAACCCGTCACTTTGCGCAACAACATTCTTCGTAGGGGCCACTTTGCTTCATTGAATCTGCACCTAAGTTCACCCTAATAATTTTAGGGCATTAACTATCATCATGATCAAACACCGAACAACTATCACATCGCGGTTTCCACTCATATTCTACCTTGATTTTGTGCAAATAGGAACGTGAACACTCCATATAAGAAATAGCAATAACCATAGTATCTTTAAAAGGACGATCAGCCTTCTCTTCTAACTTATTTGAGCCGTTGTTGTTCATATCGACCTAAATTCGATATCGAAAGGGTTTTTCGATTTTGATTTCATTATGTGTCCGTAAAATCAAAGAAATTTTCATGTTTATCCTTCATAAATAGGATTCCTATGTGAGGTATTTGACAAGAGTCTTAGGGGAGTTACAATAGATACGGGCGTCTCCATTCTTGTAAAACAATGTGGGATAGTGAGTTCGAGGATATTTGTTGGAGATCACCATTCTTGTAATCCCATTTTATCAATCAGTGTGTGTTTCGTCTTTGTATTTGAACTAGATATACCTGAGATCCCAGGGATATTTGCCCTCAGAAGGCTATTTGTTGCCATTGGTGAATCGGGATCGCTTAAAATGTCTTCTTGAGAGACGTCTCCAATTCTTGTTAGTATGCTGAATGCTAGGTTCCCGAGGACACGAGAATAAGCTTCTATGATCGCATGGGCGACATCCTGTAATAATTAAAGATTAGCACAAGTTGATTTCTGATTAATAGGACTTTAACATGTAGAAATGTACTCTTTATAGCAATCACGGCAAATTCTAAAAATATTAAACGAAGAGACAAATATTGTTATGTGAACTCATATAGGTCATTTAGACTATCTGAGCTGTTGAGTCCAAGCTGCAGTAGGGTCTTGCAGTCTTGCCTAATGTTTCACCGACCCAACTAATGTGGCAAGGAATTTGATGTTTAATATCAGGCAAAAGTGTACCGTATTAGAGGTTTACTCACCTTGCCATATTGTATTTTCATGACATCAAGAAACTTTTGAGGAAGGTTTGGATATCTGATCTTGATTTCGCGTGAAAGATCTTCGGCTCGGTTTATTAACAACTCCAGTTTGTCAAGTTCAGAAACCGGATCTTTGAATGACCATGATGTTCTTGCTGGAGATTGACCATTGTCATGTTGCTCAATCTTCTTTTTCCATGCATGTATAGCTGTTTCGAGTCTGTTAATTGCATCCAGTGCGCATGGTTTTCTGACTTTTAAATCTGGAGATCGGCAGAAAAGAAGGGTGAGGAGAGGTCTGTTTACTATCCTATATTGATCCTCACCAAGGCTTGCCTTCCCTGACTGTAGAATTGTATAACAACTTCATTAGCAATCATTCTGAATGGTGTATAAAAATATGCGTAATAAGTGCCAAATTCAACCATGTACTGGAATGGGTAATTTGAGTTATGTTTTAACTCAAAACGGTCAAAAGTTACAAATATTGTATGTAGTAGTGATAAAGAACCTTAGTTACCTTGGAAGTGCCTCACCAATGATTTGGGTACACGGCATTTTCAAGCAAGATACTCTCGTTGATTGTTTTAGCAGCCTTGAAAATTTGATGAACCAATCTAGCCTGATTAAGCAGCTTCTTCCTTTCATTATCAGATAGACCACCTATCGGCACTTGTGGCATCGGAAGCCACCATCTTTTACATTTCTTTAGATTGCTACTTCTTCCTTCAGCTCGACTACCCCTTCCTCGTACCAAAACTCCGTCTCAGTCATTGAATCCAGTGTTTCCTGTTAGTATAGTTATGCATACTCAACGCCTTTAGACAAACATCAGAATTTGATTCAGTTGATTATATAAGTAGTGAGAAATCACTTCGAGATAGCATTAGAGTATACTTTCGCAGAGCTGGGAGGTTCTGATGAATCACACGAGCTTTTTGGTGGTCCATTATCTGTGAAATGAAAAAAAAAATGTTGAGATTATATGTGAAAAGGGTTTTTATTAAGTCGAGAAGGGAACAAAAAGATGCCTCTAATGTCCTTCCGTCAGCACCACATTGCTTAGCAGGTATCAACTGAACCATATAGTTGGTTGGAGAAAGTAACCAGTCCATCTTCTTTTTCCCACTTGTTCTTTTCTCTCCGCCAAGAGGTCATGTTTCCATAGCTTCCGAAAACGGTTCACTATTCCATCACGATTATTTATGAGATGTTTTACACGTAGACATACACAGAAAAGTTATATAATGTGGCAATCAATAGATAGGGAAGGTACCGGCGAGATTTGTTATGGCATTGGACAAAGCTAAAGCAGCGGAGACTCCATTTCGACCTCCAGTAGTATCTTCACCCAACAAAAGTTTGGCAAATTTTTCTTTCATTACCTCCACATCTGAGTAATGAATTGTATACGATGGATTCTCATTGGGGGTGAACTTTTTTGGGCTCTCCGAGTATTCCCATTCATCCAAACCATGTTCATCCCTCTTCATCATACTCCACTGAGAAAAAAATGATGATGAAGGATTATTGCTAGAACAGCAGCTTGAAATATCTTCATCTTGTGAGTCGGTTGGGCCCCCGTCTCCTTTGCTTGTATAACTACTTTCATCCTCGTAAGAGTTCGCATTTTGAATGCAGCTCTCAAGCCCGTTGTAAGTCATAATTCCTGAACAGTTCTATCTTCATGAGAACCATGCTAGAAATGTTGGCGATAACTTGGCAAGCGTTTTTTGTTTGTTCCTAATTTCATATTTGATAAATTGTGTACTTCTAGCTTTTAAGGATATAAAATGTATTATAAACTTTTATATGGCAGGGCATAAGTTCTTATAGCGAAAAAATTTACCATGATAATGCCTTAATAGAATTGGACTAAACATATTATTATACCAATTAAACACTTTTTATGGCAGGCATAAGCTTCTTATAGCGATCCGGCAGTAAGCAAATGATAATATTCATGATTTTCAGCTGATTTGTAACAAAAGGAAAGGAACTTACTGTCGGGTGGTTGATCAAAGTCCATACTATTGCTGATTCCTCGGTTCCATGTACAACAATTTAACTTCCTCCTCAGTGGCACCATCCTTAATATTAACGAGCAAACACCCAAATTCCCAATATCTTGTCGGGTGCAAGTCCACGAAATGATTCACTGCAATGTGTACAAAAAAGAAATCATTAACTTTTGCGATTCTAAAATAACTTTTTACATTGGAGATGCTCTTGGTTCAAATTAGTTTTTGCATCTTCTAAAATAACTACTCCGATATTATTAACCAAAATAAAACATTCCAAATATAAAGTGTTGAAGTGTTGAACCTTTGATGATATATCATACATCCAAAAATGTTGTGAAATTAATAGCACTTAAATTGAATTGTAAAGGACAGTGATTATACATTTATACCTACGACATATTTCCTGATAATCCTTTGACTTTCAGTATATGAGTAAATGCACATGAATGTGTAGATATAAACATATAAATTAAAATTAGAGATTTATAAAAAAGTGATAGTTTACGAGTTCATACTAGTACATTTTGTTGGATTACAATCACATCTACTATCTTATTCAAAAAAGTGCATTATACTCGCCTCTTCTCATAAATAAGTTTTTACCTTATTTTGTTTTATCTACAAAAAACTATTATACACCACTTTGATTAATATAATCTGTAAATATATGTAATGTCAAATCCGCCTTATTTGGAGATATTATAAATCGTAGTGTTATTAACGGAAAGAGTAGTAAATTTTGCAAATCAAAAGCTTATTAATCCAAATAATTATGTCTCGTAAATTTTATATTCTGATATCTTCATTCTCGGTAATAATCATTTTAGCTTTAATGTCATCATTTATGCATGAATAACGTTCTCATTAATTACTATCAATAATCATAATGATGAAGATGATGATCCGAATACACACAAACAAAACCGAAGCAATATCATCGGGAAAAAAAGGGATCAAAATATGTGCTAACAAAACTAACAAAATAAAAAATTTATAATCACGTATCACGTAGTATATATATATAGAGGAAGGTTAAAATAAAAAGATAAATATTCGTAAAAAGAATACACTAGGCATGCTTTTTAAAAATGTTTTCGAAAAATTCTAAAAAAAAATTCACAAGATAAAGTATGTGCCGGCGGATGGTGCATAAAAACTTTGGTTAAGGAAAGTTTTTCTTTTTTTTTTTAATTTTGAGTTTTTGTTTGTTTTTTTAATGCACAAACAAACCGATATTTTCAAAGTTGTTAGTCAAAGTTATTTATGTAATAGGCCCAAGCCCGGTTTGTTGGTTTAGGGTATTAGGGTTTTCATCATTATAAATAATGGTCATTAATAAAATTATACCTACGGGGTTTTCATTGTCCAACATGGTATGAGAGCGGGTCTGATCCTCAGACCGAGATGGCTAAGTTGAGCCGCCTCCATTAAATCATACCGTCAAACCAATCACCTCCCTCTCGTCAATAAAACCAAAGATCCAAAAAAAATTAGACACAATGAAAACCACAGATGTACCTTACTGTTCTTTATCTTGTTACTGTTTGCCATTAAAATCATATCCACAAGTGGCTCATCAACAAAATAGCAAAATACTAGTATTGATTCATTAATTGGTCTATAGGACTACTACTGATTGTCGTTAGTAGATGATGGACAGGAAGGATTTGTTTGAAACGAAAGCTAAAGGAAGGAGTGATGGGAAAGCTAAAGAGAAGATTTTGTGTTCTGTCATTGGTTGTTTTGGTGTTGACTCTGCAACTCTATCATTATAGTTATTTAATTGTTTTTTTTTCTTTATGTCGAATCCAGGGTATTAATTCCCGAGACGACTTTCGTTGGTGTCTAATCTAGGGTTCTTATTCTCGAGACGAATTTTGTTGTTGTTGAATCTTGGGTTTTTATTCCCGAGATGACTGTTTGGGATACTTTGGTTTATCCTTCGGATACTTTGGTTATCCATAAACAAAAATTAGAATAGTGGATACTTTGGGTTATCCCGTTTTATTTTGGTTTATTGTTTTATTTTGCTTTCTTAATTTTCTTCTTCAGTCCGAGCTTTCGCGATTTCGCCGCTCGGACTACGGGGGAGTATTAGAGGATATATGTTAGTGTTAGTCAAAGTAATTTATGTTAGTCAAAGTTGTTAGTCAAAGTAATTAATGTTAGTCATAGTTGTTAGTCAAAGTTATTTATGTAATAGGCCCAAGCCCGGTTTGTGGGTTTAGGGTATTAGGGTTTTCACCATTATAAATAATGGTCATTAATAAAATTATACCTACGGGGTTTCTTTGTTCAACATGAATGACCATGATGTTCTTTCTAGAGATTGACCATTGTCATGTTGCTCAATCTTCTTTTTCCATGCATGTATAGCTGTTTCGAGTCTGTTAATTGCATCCAGTGCGCTGTTTTTAGACTTTAAACTGATAGAGTTGAGCATAACAGAAGCGGGTGAGGAGAGTCTGTTTACTATCCTATATAGATCCTCACCAAGGCTTGCCTTCCCTGACTATAGAATTGAAAACAACTCATTAGCAATCATCTGAATGGGTGTAAAAAATATCGCGTAATAGGTGCTAAATTCAACCCAGTTACTGAATGGGTCACTTTGAGTTATGTTTTAACTCAAACGGGTCAAAAGTTCATAAATAATGTAGTTAGTAGTGATAAGAACATTAGTTACCTTGGGAAGTGCCTCACCAATGATCTTGGGTACCGGCATTTCAAGCAAGATACTCTCGTTGATTGTTTTAGCAGCCTTGAAAATTTGATGAACCAATCTAGCCTGAATAAGCAACTTCTTCCTTTCATTACCAGATAGACCACCTATCGGCACTTGTGGCATCGGAAGCCACCATCTTTTACTTTGCTTTAGATTGCTACTTCTTCCTTCAGCTCGACTACCCCCTTCCTCGTACCAAAACTCCGTCTCAGTCATTGAATCCAGTGTTTCCTGTTAGTATAGTTATGCATACTCAACGCCTTTAGACAAACATCAGAATTTGATTCAGTTGATTATAACGAGTGAAGAAATCACCTACAGGAAGCATAAAGTCTAACTTTTGCACAGCTGGGAGGTTCAGATGAACATCACCACGAGCTTTTGGTGTCATTATCTGTGATATGAAAATAAAAAAATGTTTGATATTATATGTGAAAAGGGTTTTTATTAAGTCGAGAAGGGAACAAGAAGATGCCTCTAATGTCCTTCCGTCAGCACCACATTGCTTAGCAGGTATCAACTGAACCATATAGTTGGTTGGGGAAAGAACCAGTCCATCTCTTTTCCCCACTTGTTCTTTTTCTCCTCCGCCAGAGGCTCAAGTTTCCATAGCTCTCCGAAAACGGTTCCTATCCATCACAGATTTATTTATGAGATGTTTTACACGTAGACATACACAGAAAAGTTATATAATGTGGCAATCAATAGATAGGGAAGGTACCGACGAGATTTGTTATGGCATTGGACAAAGTTAAAGCAGCGGAGACTCCATTTCGACCTCCAGTAGTATCTTCACCCAACAAAAGTTTGGCAAATTTTTCTTTCATTACCTCCACATCTGAGTAATGAATTGCATACGATGGATTCTCATTGGGGGTGAACTTTTTTGGGCTCTTTGAGTATTCCCATTCATCCAAACCATGTTCATCCCTCTTCATCATACTCCACTGAGAAAAAAATGATGATGAAGGATTATTGCTAGAACAACAGCTTGAAATATCTTCATCTTGTGAGTCGGTTGGGCCCCCGTCTCCTTTGCTTGTACTACTACTTTCATCCTCGTAAGAGTTCGCATTTTGAATGCAGCTCTCAAGCCCGTTGTAAGTCATAATTCCTGAACAGTTCTATCTTCATGAGAACCATGCTAGAAATGTTGGCATTACATATTTGATAATTGTGTACTACTATCTTTTTAGGATATAAAAGGTTATATAAACTTTTATATGGCAGGCATAAGCTTCTTATAGCGAAAAAATTTACCATGATAATGCCTTAATAGACTTGGACTAAACATATTATTATACCAATTAAACACTTTTTATGGCAGGCATAAGCTTCTTATAGCGATCCGGCAGTAAGCAAATGATAATATTCATGATTTTCAGCTGATTTGTAACAAAAGGAAAGGAACTTACTGTCGGGTGGTTGATCAAAGTCCATACTATTGCTGATTCCTCGGTTCCATGTACAACAATTTAACTTCCTCCTCAGTAGCACCATCCTTAATATTAACGAGCAAACACCCAAATTCCCAATATCTTGTCGGGTGCAAGTCCACGAAATGATTCACTGCAATGTGTACAAAAAAGAAATCATTAACTTTTGCGATTCTAAAATAACTTTTTACATTGGAGATGCTCTTGGTTCAAATTAGTTTTTGCATCTTCTAAAATAACTACTCCGATATTATTAACCAAAATAAAACATTCCAAATATAAAGTGTTGAAGTGTTGAACCTTTGATGATATATCATACACCCAAAAATGTTGTGAATATTAAATCACTTAAATTGAATGTAAAGACATATTCCTGATCATCCTTTGACTTTGTATATGAGTAAATGCACATGAATGTGTAGATATAAACATATAAATTAAAATTAGAGATTTATAAAAAAAGTGAATAAGTTTACTATTTCATACTCGTACATTTTGTTAGATCTACAACACATATACTACTCTATTCAAAAAAGTGCATTATACTCGCCCTTCTCATAAAAAGTTTTTACTATATTTTTGTTTTATCTACAAAAAACTAATAATACACCACTTTGCTTAATTTACTCTTAAATATATGTAATGTCAAATCCGCCTTATTTGGAGATATTATAAATCGTAGTGTTATTAACGGAAAGAGTAGTAAATTTTGCAAATCAAAAGCTTATTAATCCAAATAATTATGTCTCGTAAATTTTATATTCTGATATCTTCATTCTCGGTAATAATCATTTTAGCTTTAATGTCATCATTTATGCATGAATAACGTTCTCATTAATTACTATCAATAATCATAATGATGAAGATGATGATCCGAATACACACAAACAAAACCGAAGCAATATCATCGGGAAAAAAAGGGATCAAAATATGTGCTAACAAAACTAACAAAATAAAAAATTTATAATCACGTATCACGTAGTATATATATATAGAGGAAGGTTAAAATAAAAAGATAAATATTCGTAAAAAGAATACACTAGGCATGCTTTTTAAAAATGTTTTCGAAAAATTCTAAAAAAAATTCACAAGATAAAGTATGTTGGTGCATAAAACTTTGGTAAAGAAAGTTTTTCTAATTTTGAGTTTTAGTTTGTTTTTTTAATGCACAAAAAAACCGATATTTTTACTTGACAAAAAAAATTTGTGCATCAAAATTTTCAATTGTTCATTTTGGTTACTAATGCCTCAAAAATTCGTTTTTGACCTAACTTCTTTTGACTTTTTGCATTCAAAATTTTATTGCGCCATCAATACTATAAACAAGTTAAAATTTCTTGTGAATCTAAATTTTATTTTTTTTGCATTTAAAAAACTTATAAAACTCAAAATTTGAAAAACTTCATCACTAAACTTTTTTATGCACCAAACATACAGGATCTGTGAATTTTTTTCAGAATTTTTCGAGAACTTTTAATAAAATACATGTGTATTGTATCCTTCTCACGAATATTTATCTTTTTATTTGATCTTTACCTAATATAGTTTATCCTTACCTAAACTGCTTGCATGTAAATATATATTATGACCTTAATGAGCTCCATTATAAGCCGAAAAAGTTTCAAAACAGCACATATACTAGATAATAAAAAGTACCTCGTAACGATTTACACGTTCGCTAGGTGAAAAGGAGACATTGTTGTTAGCTTTGATATTCAAAATCTGTAACGTTAATGAAGAAGTTGTGTGTGTGAAGGTGAAAGTGAAAGTGATGGAATTAAAGTCAAATATGCTAGAGTGGATGAGGGACAGTGAATATGAGTTGAAATTATAATGAAGGGGTCAAAATAAGTAACGTTGTGGAGGATTGGTAATACGGTGAGGGGATCTGTTAATTAGTTTGTTATATGGGCTTTGGAGCCATCAGTGGCCTTTATTCATGGGAGGTGATTTTGCACACTTCATTTTTGATCATTTACATTTTAAAAATGTGTCATGTCTTTATACGTAACACCACTTTACCTTTTCTTCAGCCTTTACTTTTATGTGAGGATATATTGTCATGACACATATTTTAGAGTGTATAGTGATAAAAAATTAAAAGTGTGCCAATTCACCTCCCTTTATTTTTACTTCGCGAGTAAATGTTTTAAAAACTGATTGGGTTTTTAACTAAATGATGTCGAGTTACTCCTTCTCGGTTTAGTCTTTAGCGTTGTGTTTTTCGAGTTTTTTTTTTAGTAGAAGTGATGAGTAAAGAAGAAAAGACGGAAAAATATATGATTGTTATGGATAAATAAGGAATGAATGTCCATATATTTTATTATTGGTAGTTATCTTATTATAATTGTATCTCGTGAAATACTTCATCTTGTATCTATATATACATACCTCTATTGTGAGATTAATAATACAATTATCTATTCTCTTGTTATTGTTTATTGTTTTTTACTTTATTGTTTCACAACACGTTATCAGCACGCTCTAAAGTTTTATTATTGTTTAACTTTTGCGATTCAGTCTAACGTAGTTGTGACGCAGAGGGCACGCCCTGTCAGCGTCAACTCAGCTTTCTCTCTCCTAGACCACACAGTGATCAAACACCCGTAGTGGTGACCGCTCAGGCGACCGAACAAAAACTTTTAAAAAAAAACATTATATTAATAATTAACATTTACAAACTAAAAATACGGAAATAAAAATACAGGAAGAAAAGACGGAAAAAAATTACGGAAGATAAAAAAATTACAGTAAATTATGTTTGCATTTGTTCGTATGCCATAATGTGTTCCACCTAGATCGGCTTTAAGATTATCAACGCATGAGTTCTTCGTCGTGTATTTCTTGATAACTCGTATAATCCTATTTTTGCGCAGATCTTACGGGATCATCTTCCGATGTTGTTCTTCGGATAAAAGTCGGAGAGATTGCCTTTCCTTTTTCTTTGCGAATCATATTATGTAATATGATGCAAGTGTACATCAAATGCGTAATCCTTTTAAGACTCCTAGACCGTGCAGGAGTTCTTACGATAGCCCATTTTTTCTTTAGCACGCCAAACGCTCTTTCCACATCTTTTCTTGTTGCTTCATGCGCTTGCATGTATTCTTATTCGCTTCTCATCATTGACCCTGGCTGCGCGAAATAGATTCATAAGCACAGCCCATTCTGGATATTATCCGTCCGTGTAAGATAATATCCCCTAATTTATAAAGGCAACGTCGTTAGCCACGAATGGAAACCTCTGGTGCTTTTCCTTTACTTTATAGATCATTTATAACAGGGGATGAGTAAAACGTTTAATTGTCATATGTTCGAACCTGCAACACCAAAGAAGGCGTGCCAAATCCATAAATCTTGTGAGGCAACCGTTTCTAAGAAAAAGGAATGGCTCTGACCCGGAATCACCCCTACTGAATTGAGCACGATATGCTTGTGGACATTGAGCCCACGGCCATTTTGTACAGTCTATGTTGCCTATCATACCAGGAAACCCATGTTTGTTCTCGTGAAAAGCATAGAGTTTTTCGACGTCAATTTGCGTAGGCCTTCGCAAATACTCCTCTCCTATTAACTTCTATAACCCGTTTACCAGAATGCATCAAAACAAATCACGAGAAGTTTTTTCACGATTTGTGAGTATCGTCTAGAGAATCGGAACAGCCAGCGTTTGCTAGTGGTGGAATCGCGGAGATTACACTTCACTAATGCAGAGAGAGATGCCAGCTATTTCCAACTGATCACACCTTCTGAAAATTGGTCGTTAGGCAGACAAAGCTCGAAACCAATGCGGACTATCATTTAATGTGAACAGCGAAATGGTTCATTCGGAATCGTTTACGAAATAAATAGGCGTTGTAAAATAATTTTTAGCAAAGTAAGCTAGCACTATACGGTCATGAGCATCGTAACCGAATCTCTAGGCATATAGCTTCGTTGGTATTTTTGGATTGTAGGAGGTAGATGCTTGATATAACCAAGCTTAGTCGTCTATTAAAAAACGGAGAGTAAACTATTCACTTCCGTTTCATATCTTATCATCGAAAAATCAACACTCGAATTAATTTGGAGACATTGTAGTGTGTTGTTTTTGATAAAAATTGAAATATTGTGTGTGAAAAATAGGAAAGAAGATGGTTGGGTTTTTATAGAAAATAATGGAGATAAAATTTTAATTTTTTTTTAGAAACGGCTTCATTTTCTCGGTATTCTACACGATCCCTAACAATTGCAAATTCCCAATATCTTGTCGGGTGCAAGTCCACGAAATGATTCACTGCAATGTGTACAAAAAAGAAATCATTAACTTTTGCGATTCTAAAATAACTTTTTACATTGGAGATGCTCTTGGTTCAAATTAGTTTTTGCATCTTCTAAAATAACTACTCCGATATTATTAACCAAAATAAAACATTCCAAATATAAAGTGTTGAAGTGTTGAACCTTTGATGATATATCATACACCCAAAAATGTTGTGATATATTAAATCACTTAAATTGAATGTAAAGACAGTGATTGTACATTTATACCTCGACATACTCGTGATCATCCTTTGACTTTCAGTATATGAGTAAATGCACATGAATGTGTAGATATAAACATATAAATTAAAATTAGAGATTTATAAAAAAGTGAATAAGTTCACTATTTCATACTTGTACATTTTGTTAGATCTACAACACATATACTACTCTATTTAAAAAAGTGCATTATACAACTCGCTCTTCTCATCAAGGGCGGAGCCACATGAGGACCGTGGAGGGTCCTGACCTCCTAGGCCTAAGCGCGTTATTGTATATATTTGTGATTTCATGTGTTAAAAAAAATCATCTTGGCCCTCCCATCTAATGTTTTTCCGGAAAAAAATTTGTTTCGGCCCTCTCACAAAAATTTTCTGGCTCCGCCCTTGCTTCTCATAAAAAGTGTTTACTATATTTTTGTTTATCTACAAAAAACTAATAATACACCACTTTGCTTAATTTACTCTTAAATATATGTAATGTCAAATCCGCCTTATTTGGAGATATTATAAATCGTAGTGTTATTGTTTATAGACACTTTTTTGTGAAACGGAAAGAGTAGTAAATTTTGCAAATCAAAAGCTTATTAATCCAAATAATTATGTCTCGTAAATTTTATATTCTGATATCTTCATTCTCGGTAATAATCATTTTAGCTTTAATGCCATCATTTAATTACTATCAATAATCATAATGATGAAGATGATGATCCGAATACACACAAACAAAACCGAAGCAATATCATCGGGAAAAAAAGGGATCAAAATATGTGCTAACAAAACTAACAAAATAAAAAATTTATAATCACGTATCACGTAGTATATAACAAAACTAATAAAATAAGAGTGTGCCACGGGCTAATTTTTTCCCGAATATTTTCTTTTTTTAGGGATGGTTTTGTTAAATTTTTTTACGGAATTTTTTTTTGTGTAAGAAAATCGATAAATAGTTATAAAGGTGAGGCGTCCGTTTTCTATTTATTTTTTTTACTTTGGGCAGATTTTAGGCTATTTTTTGGCTAATTTTTCCCGGATATTTCCTTTTTTTGTACGATTCGGGAAAAAAAAATTTGCGTTGGGACGGGTTAATTTTTTCCCGAATATTTTCTTTTTTTGGGACGGTTCGATATTATTTTTTTTGTGGGCCGTGAATGTAAAAATAGTTTGTGAACAATAAAAAATTGTGTGTTTTTTTTGTTAATTTTTTTACGGCACCAAATTTTTTTTTGTAAGGATAATCGAAGATAGTTAAAAGTTGAGGGGACGTTTTGTATTTTTTTTTACTTTGAGCCACATTTATGCGAATTTTTGGCTACGTTTGTCGACAAATGTGTTATCTTAGTAAAAAAATAAATTTATATGGCTTTATGTGTTAGGCATTCTTGTTTCAAGTGTTGTTTTTTTTTTTTGCTATTGGTTTTTTTTTTTAATATAATGGTTTAGTTTGTGACCATTATCGGTTGTATTTTAAAGGTATTACGTATTCGTAAGATGTTTTCGCGGGTATTTTTTATCTGAATAAGTCAGAACTTTTGTAATATTTTTTTTAACTCCTACTTTGTGTATACAAATTATAAAAAAAAAAAAAAAAAAAAAAATTGGGCTGGCCCAAAATGGGGCAGCCCGTTACTGTAGCACACACTCAAAACGGCGGCGTTTTATTCAGTGTCGACAAATGTGTATATTAGTAAAAAAATAAATTTATATGGCTTATGTGTTGGGCCTCATGTTTAAAGTGTTGTTTTTTTTTTTTGCTATATGGGTTTTTTTTAATATAATGGGTTGTACGTTTGTGACCATATCGGTTATTTTAAAGTTATTAGGTATCGAAGATGTTTCCGCGGGTATTTTTTTATCTGAATAAATCAGAACTTTTGTAATATTTTTTTTAACTCCTACTTTGTGCATACAAATTATAAAAAAAAAAAAAAACCAAAAAAAAAAAAAAAAAAAAAAAAAAATTGGGCTGGCCCAAAATGGGGCAGCCATGTTATGTAGCACACAATCAAATAAGGGGGTTCTTATTCAGTGAATGTGTATATTGATATTGATGAGATGATGATCCGAATACACACAAACAAACCGAACAATATCATGAGGAAAAAAACGGGATCAAAATATGTGTTAACAAAACTAACAAAATAAAAAAATTATAATCACGTATCACGTAGTATATAACAAAACTAATAAAATAAGAGTGTGTCAATCAACTCCTTTTATTTATTCACTTCGAGTCAAATGTTTTAAAAACTGATTTGGTTTTTAAGTAAATGATGTCAAGTTACTCCTTCTCGGTTTAGTCTTTAGCGCCGTGTTTTTTCGAGTTTTTTTTTGGAGTTGAAGTTGATGAGTAAAGAGAAAAGAGGAAAAAGTATATGATTGATTATGCGATAATTAAGGAAATGGATGTCCATATCTTTTATTATGATAGTTATCTTATTGTAATTTGTATCTGTGAAATACTCCATCTTGTATCTTGTATTTAATACCTTCATTGTGGAGATGAATTACTACCAATTATTATTTCTCTCTATCTTTTGTTATTGTTTATTGTTTTTCTTTATTGTTTCACAACAAGTTATCAGGTACTCTTAAAGTTTTATAATGTTTTTTCTTTTCTTCATTTCTACAGTTACGTATGATGCTCGTTCTATGTTATTGAATCATTGGTTATGATTTTTTTTGTTACCTGATACTTTTTGTATGACTTTATTGCTATGTTAAACTTAAAATAAGTTACGTGTGCCCAACTGATTGGTATTTATGTATATACTATTTGTTGTTATTCTTTTATTTTGAATATAAGGTTTATAATATATCTTATTTATATCAAGGGTTTTTCTAACATGTGCCCCAGGGGCACATGTTAAGGTGGGGACACAGGCTGTGTGTCACAGCCTGATTGGCCAGCAATTATTGTTATTAATCATTATCAGGCCCCACAAATAACTGCTGACCAATCAGGCTGTGACACACAGCCTCATGTCCCCACCTTAACATATGCCCCTGGGGCACATGTTAGAAAAACCCTTATATCAAAGTTGTATTGTTGCACCTGAATATATATTTTATTTGGTGAATTGCATGTCTTAACGTTGTTTTGGATTTTAAATTTTTCGCATTCTAAAGTATGTTGACGCATGCATCGCGTGTTACCAGTTCAATATATATAAACACAATAATATATGTAGTTGTGGTGATTGCCTAGGGCTTAATAAGAAAACCCATGGATTTATTCTTAGACTCATTGCAAGGCAAAATAATGCTATTTTTTTCTTTTAAGTTCCTTAAATATTCAAATTTTATACGACTGATGTTTATAAATCTATTAAATAAATACGAATGCCATTTAACTTACACTTGTTGTTCTATAATTTTATATTTGTAAGTGAAGAATAAAATTATGTTTCGTAAATTAGAGAACTTCGTGAATTGGGATGAGCATACTTAAAAGTTGAATAATAAACAAATGTGGATTGTGATTTTTAATGGTAGTTAAGGGGTAATACCTCATGATTTTTTTTTAATGTTGCATAAATTTACTCACAAGTTACGAAAGGTTTAATTACAATATTCTTCTTAAGCAATCGATTTTTGATAATCACAAAATAACCTAAACATTTAGAAGGTAGTTATTCAAAAGATTTTTTTATTGCTTACTATTTCAATCAGTGATTTGACAGAGATTTTATGGGCCCTATTGTGATTACTGAATTTCTATTCCCTAAATACTATCGATAATTGCATTTTATTTTCTTGTTAATCTCTTAAACTCTCTTTCTTGTTTACAATAAATGTTCTATTATGACTAAAAAGAGATAAATCAAAATAACATTACCTCATGTTATGTTAAAGAAAAAATTATAATTAGAACATCAAGTTCTAATATGATTTTTTTTAAAGAATTAATATCGTAACCTCAAGTTACGATGTAAAAAAAAGAGGACCTCAAGTTCTATTATCATTCCTTTCAAGAGAATCGGATAAAATAACATTAATATCTTAATTAAAGTTTGTTAATATTAAATGACGTATAACCTGCTATATAATAGTGTACTGGCTTGTGGCGTCTAGTTTTGCATAATTAGAGTTTTATTATGACAACGACACTTTCAATAAAACCATGCATTACATGTTTTATCATGTTGATTTATGATCCTGAAGTTCCCTAATTTATTCGTATGAAGTCTAATAATAAGTAGCAGTTTATAGTTTGCCTTCATCCTGGTGCTATCATTTTTGCATTACCCCGTGGACACTATTAGAAGTATTTCGCTTTATTTGAATGCTATGAGTTAGCTATATTGTACATTGTAAGGAATGAGTTGTAAATTGATTAATGGCATACTTTACTAGTATAAATGGTGTTTTAATTATTTGATAATTTTATAGTATATGTGAATACTATGTTTAATTGTATGTGAAAGAAATAAAAGAGCTAGTCGAAGAAATATGAGCTCTTCATTATATTCGATTTTTATAAAAAAAATAATAAGCAATTGAAGCACATGTGGTCATAAAGTGTAAGTTTATGAGCCAAGATTATTGTGGTAAGTGGCATGACCGGTTGGACCATCCCGGGTCAATGATGATGCGAAATATATAAAAGAACCACAAGTTTTTTGAAAGATAGATTTCATTGTTCTCATTGAAAGTTAATTATTCATCTATCATCTATCATCACCAAATTATAGTAAGGACTTTTTCCTATAAAGTTTTGGAAATAATATAAAGGGGATGTATGTAGGCCTATACATCCGTCACGTAGATCATTTTGAGCTTTAAAATCGATGCATCGTTAAAATGATCATCAAATACACAACTTAAAGTAAGCATGGTTAGTGGCTCGACTTATAAAATACGAGCTCGGTTTTCCAAATTATATTATTGAGAATGGTGATGAATACTTCCAAGTATTGGGCAATTATTGGAATAAGTGTTGAACTTAAATGTAGCCCATGTTCATACGCGAATTGCTTTTATTGAAACATTTATAAAACATCTTCAGTTGATTGCAAAGCCAATAATTATGAGAACAAAAGTTTTAGTTTATGGGGCATGTTATAACATATGAATTGGCATCTTGCCAACAATTTATAATGAATCATCCCCGTTATAATAGTTTTTGGTCACAAATCATATAGTTTCCATGTGAGATATTGTAAATGTGCGATATATATCATAGTAAATCCACCACAAAGCACAAAATAGGATGTTGAGATTGATAATTCATCCAGGGGGAGAATGAGCAGCGAGGAATTTGGAATGAATTAAGATAATATAAATGTTGATCCTCACAATAATGAATATGAACTTGAAGTTCAAGTGACAATTTATATTCCAGATCTAGTAATTACCAGACAAGTTAAGTGACCTAAATGAAGTGACTAGATCATATATACGCTGCTAATGCTCCAATTACAATGTTTGTCCCAGTAGTAAGAACAATAAAATGGTAGTGAGTCTTGCACGTATGCAACGTGATAAACTAATCGATTCCAATTAAAATCCTCGAATGAATGGATAAAATGGAGCAAGAAAGTAAAAATGGTCGAATCGAGGTAATAAAAACCCCATAACACTCAAAGAGACACTAGAAATGAAGGTAATTGAAAAACCCCGGGTACGTGAAAAACTATGAGATCTTAATAAATGATATAATGCGATGTCTAGTAGAATATGGAATCGAAAAGTAATGAATCGACGTCGATAGTATTACATATAATAATGGCCAAGGTACTAATTATGTAAATAAATAAATAGCGCTATAATCATGGTGAGGATCAGGGAAGCATATCTGCAGGAAGTGAAAATGTTTAAATGAGTGGCCAAAGGATGTAAAGACGCGAAGAAATAATAAAAGATTGAAGTCTCTTGTGACGAGACTGTTTGTTTAAGGAGACATGTTTCTCTTGTGGAGGATCAAAATAATGCATTATATATTTTAGAAGTCTGGCGATATAATAAGATAATTGATATGCGTTTCTAGAGATTATGAATAGAGTCATGTGATGTGAGATTTTAGTATATGATTTAAATTGTATGAAGCTGCTAATGATTTTAATGCTAAAGCGTATAAGAAAAGTTTTCGAGAACACTACTTGATTGTATTGAATTAATTATGTTTTGGGCATATGTATTATAATCACATTGGTGTGTAGTATTGTGCCAAATAAAGAATTATGTTTGCCTATAAAACTTTATAAAGAGATCTTGATTTTATGATTGTGAAGGTGACTAAATGCATAGAAGTCAAATTTGAAACAAAAAGACACCGTTTGTCTTTAGCTTATAGATTGAACATCTAAAGGATGATATATATGTACATCATGAGAACTAAAGCAAATGCGAACTATCTTTATATGGAAAAATGACGTTCATGTTTATGAGGTCACATGATGTTGGAAAGACTCCCTTGATTTATAAAGATGATGATCACAATATCGATTTAGATATGTCATACTAAAATGTGTATGAACCATTAATTTTCACTAGTGGTCATACATGGTGTTAGCAATGAATAACTTGTAAAGTTCGATTATATACTTAAATGAGATGTACGGCGTATGGATATGCAAACAACATGTGTAGAGAATATTTATTCACGTGAATCCATCAAGACACTTTAATGTGCATTTCAGAGACTAAATGAGTTTAAGTGATGTGATCATCAGGGGGAGAGAACATACATGTTGCACTCTTTTTCCCTTGACCATGGTTTTTTCCCCACAGGGTTTTCCGGTAAGGTTTTTAACGAGGCAACATCCCCGAGCGTATAAAGGATTTATATACTCTTTTCTTTCACTAGATTTTTGTCCCACTGGGTTTTATCTAGTAAGGTTTTAACGATTTTTGTCCCACCGGGTTTTATCTTGTAAGGTTTTAACGAGGCATATTCCTCAAATAAATGACATCCAAGGAGTGTTATGGATAAATATAGAATGAATGTTCATATCATTTAAAATTAGTAGTTATCTTATTAGAATTGTATCTTGTGAAATACTCCATCTTGTATCTATATATAGATACCTCTATTGTGAGATGAATAATACAATTCTCCATTCTCTTTATCTTCTTGTTTATTGTTTTTTACTTTATTGTTTTACAACAAAATGAACAATAAAACGTAACATAACTACTAAACAAATGAACAATAAATAGAAACCTGTTCCATCAAAAAAAGAAGAGACACTAATACTTACAACTAACTGCCCACTTGAAATTTCCAACCTTCATTACAACTTTTTGGAACTTATTACCAAAAAAGTTGCAAGAAATTAGGAAACTAGAGTTTTA
>BQNB010121149.1:2476-16549 GCA_026074375.1 Tanacetum coccineum
ATGTTTACGCCTTTATTTAAAGCTGCTAACGTGTTCGGATTCATCAAAAGGAACAAATTGAACATAGCATTTCCAACACATGTAATCGCTGTAATCATAACAGTGACTACCAAACACAAAAAAAAAATCAATTAACTATGAAAATCATATATCAAAAATAGGAAGACATCAATAAGCACAAAACATTTAACAAACAAAAGTAACAACTAACAAATAGCCAACAACACCAATTATCAAAGGTTATTAAACCCCCAAAACAAACAACAAAAGTAGCATTGCAACAACATTGGTTACTACAAAAAAATAGGTTTTTAGAAAATATACCTACTTCACCTCGAGTTTATCGATCGCAAAAAAAACCCATCAAAAGCGACGGTTATCCAATACACAACAAAACCAACCGGTATCATCATCCTCACACGTGTATATCTAAATCTTGATAAGCCAAATAAGAATTAGTTGTTTAAAGTAAGCTAACCCAAACAAACGTCCACCTTAGCTCACCAACATCACCAACCGACCACCAACGCCACCCACCATGAATGGCGGCAACAAAGAGATCGGTGGCATCGCGGTGAGGCCAAATAGGTTGTAGGTGGTCGGTGGGAAGAAAGTGCGAATGGATCTGATTGAGATATAAACAACTCAGATCCACAACAGAGAAAGGCGGGAGAGACACCAAAACCACCACCACCAAGCAAACCACCATGGCGCATATATAATTGCAGCAACAAAGAACAACCCACAATTCCACACCATATAAACCATCAAGGAAGATGGATTCCAAATGACAATCATGCATAATGAGAAACAACCACCTCCATTGTCTCAGAGAGAGTAGCGAGAGAGATTGTGAGAGAAGAGAGGATAGAGAAAGAAGTATTGGTATTAACGAAAAAAATTAAAAAATATATATATAGAGTTGGATCCGGGTACGGGTCAACGATCGGTTCCGGCAAAGTCGCCGGCGGGTCGACCCGGTCGGAAACCCGAAGCATTTAATGCAGTATTAATGTAACTATGCTGGCTTTTAATAAATGTTATAATAAAAAGAAAACTCACAAAATAATACATAAAAATTAATCTGATTTAATGTTGATCAGACAATTTTGACTTTAAAAAAATCAAGAGATTCTTTTATGAATCGAGCTGATCAAATTTGGATTTCTCAAAAACACTTTCCGCAATTAAGCTTCTAAATAACCATTTTATTTTATTGTGTCACAAGGATATATTGACCTGAGCCTTTGTAAATCTACAAAATAAATTAGAAAAAAAAACTAAAAAAGATCAGAGCCTTGAAAATTCACAATCCTTACAAAATTTAAAACGATAGGTTTAAAAAATAAGAAAATTCTGTCCTAATAATCCTTATAACACAATATTTTCCATTTTTATGTTTTCGTTTTCGCATAATATATAAAACGAAAAAAAGACAAAAAGGAGCCATATTTATTTTTTATACAAAACCAAAAAAAGTCAAAACGTCCCTCTCTTCCTTTCTCATAAAAAAACCATGTTCAGTTTCTTCCGCGCTCGGGCTCGGCACGTAGGCTACACCGCCGCAACACTAACCATTCTCACAACCGGATCATACCTAACCCTACGTGCACCTCACGCATCTTCCAACAACCACGGCGGACCAAACGGACAATTGGAGTCTCTCCGTCGTAAGATCGCCGATCCAACGGCGGTTGTCCCGTCGCGCTGGGAGCAGAAAAAGTATCTGATCGGTGCTGAGAGGAGTAATCCTCTTGATATACTTGTGGTTGGTGGTGGTGCTACTGGTTGTGGTGTGGCGCTTGATGCTGTTACTAGAGGATTGAGCGTTGGATTGGTTGAGCGTGATGATTTTTCTTCCGGGACCTCGTCTCGCTCTACGAAGCTTATTCATGGAGGTAGTATTGCTTAAATGTTGTTAGTTTGTTTAGTTAGGGTTAGGAGTTAGTGAATTTTTAAATGATAATGTGATCGTTGTTTGCGCGTGAAAATGGATTAGGATGTTATAAATGAGTTATGTTGGTAGTAATTGGCAAAATAGCGCCTCTTGTTTGTCCTATAAAAGTGTTTGGTGATATGGTCGGAGGATTTATAATGCTTTTATTTGAATAGGAGCGTTTAAACAAAATCCAAAAGCTAAATGCTACTTGTCAAACAAGCATTATATTAACCACCCATGGGTGGCCTAGTGTGAAGTGGCCACGCCAACCTCTTGAAAACCGAGGGTTTACCTATGGACTAGGCGGTCGGAAGGCGTGGTTACCCAAATAAACAAGCATTATACTCTAAACATTAAACGTTCCAAATAGCTTGTCGCCAAACATAGCCTAACTCTATATTATGAGTTTAGGTGATTTAAAAGTTAACGAGCCACGATATTGTTTTGGATATGGTGTTGTACTCACGGACACGCATACATTGGAATTGGACAGTTATTTAGAAGTGGCACGAAGTTAGATCGCTTCGTAGGTTGTTTAAGAACAATTTCAATGAATTTGTTGCTTTATTTTTTTGTTTTTTGATTGGTGTCGTAAGTAGTTTATATTTAAATATCTTTAGGGGATTCTTTTTTGAATCATGAAAATTTAAAAGTTATACCGAATAAGTTTGGGACCATGGCTCTTGATTTTTACCAGTGCATTGTAAAATTGTCATTAAATATGAGCTTTAAAAGAAATTTGGACCCTCTCCGCCTAATGTACATTGTGCATTTACACTCTGGAGAAAAATCTAAACGTTGAAGTTTATTATTTGTGGACTTGAGTTTCAGGAAGTAAGTGATAACTATACTAAACTTCATAACAGAGAGTTATCAGTAGATAATGGCCATAGTATCAGATTTAACATTAAAATACTTAAGTGTTGCCTTAGTCGGGAAAGGAGGGGGTATTTGTTTAGCACTTTAGCTTTAGCTTAAGAGAGGCTTTATCATTAGGTAATGGCATCTGTATAAAGGTAAAAGGTAACTGATATAGTATAGAAGCCGAATAAGTATCGCTTGTAAATAAAGTTCTCTCTAAATAGTTGATATTAAACTGGAAAACAGCTAGTGAGTTGTTGAGTGACCACTAAAGAGATCGTTTGAATGTAATGATGATGTTTTCAGTAGTTGATGGCCAGAAGTTTTTTGTAATATCTTTTAAAAGAAACCTGTGAACATGCATCCTAATAATTAGTCATAATAGATGGCCGTCTCCTTAATTTTACTCGCTTGATCAGAGAGAGTGGGCCTCCGTTCTTTAATTATAATGGAATATTACCTTCCATCTGTCTTTAGAATTGCAAATATCCGTACTCATTGGTTTTATTTCTTTTAGGTGTTCGCTACTTGGAAAAAGCCATATTCAATCTTGATTATGGGCAACTAAAGCTAGTTTTTCATGCATTAGAAGAGCGCAAACAGGTTATTGATAATGCTCCGCACCTGTGCCACGCTTTACCATGCATGACACCATGTTTTAGCTGGTTTGAGGCATTGTACTATTGGGTGGGCTTGAAAATGTATGATCTGGTGGCAGGACGACGTCTACTACATCTGTCTAGGTATTACTCTGCCCAAGAGTCTGCTGAACTTTTCCCAACACTTGCGAGGAAAGGCAAAGATAGAAGTTTGAAGGGAACAGTAGTCTATTATGACGGACAAATGAATGATTCAAGGGTAAATGTTGGGTTAGCATGCACTGCTGCATTGGCTGGGGCTGCCGTAATGAATCATGCTGAAGTTGTATCTTTCATCAAAGAGGATGGCGGGGAGCGGATAATAGGAGCAAGAATTCGGGACAACTTATCAGGTAAATTCAATAGTGTCTAGATTTGATTTCACCGGCACATGATTTGTATGTGATAT
Organism: Tanacetum coccineum; assembly: GCA_026074375.1. Classification (NCBI taxonomy): domain Eukaryota; kingdom Viridiplantae; phylum Streptophyta; class Magnoliopsida; order Asterales; family Asteraceae; genus Tanacetum; species Tanacetum coccineum. The sequence continues at coordinate 6,324 of BQNB010121149.1, forward strand.
TAGTTCATGTTCCATTTTCTGTTCTTGCTGTCTTGCAATAGACAGCTGTTTTTAGAATTAAACATAACCAAGACATAATCTAAGGTCGGTTAATACTTTAATTAACTCACAGAGTATCCAGTCTTATACTCCCAAATTATATATTCTTGGGGATATTTGTTTAATTCTTACTCTTTTATTTATTTATTTATTTACAGGCACAGAGTTCGATACATATGCAAAAGTGGTTGTTAATGCTGGTGGGCCATTTTGCGACTCTGTTAGAAATCTGGCTGATAAAGATGCTAAAGCGATGATCTGTCCAAGTAGTGGTGTGCACATCGTGCTACCTGACTATTATTCTCCTGAAGGAATGGGCTTGATTGTTCCAAAAACAAAGGATGGGCGTGTTGTGTTCATGCTCCCTTGGTTAGGAAGGACAGTTGCTGGTACAACTGACTCCAATACAAGCATTACCATGCTACCTGAACCTCATGAGGATGAAATTGAATTTATACTAGATGCCATCTGTGATTATCTTAATGTTAAGGTTTGTAGCATTGTAGGTTCATTATTCAGTTAGGCAGCCTTAGTTTTACCTGTAACTAATTCTAATTTAAGGGTTGTTTAGGTACGGCGCACAGATGTTCTGTCTGCATGGAGTGGTATCAGGCCTTTGGCAACTGATCCAAATGCAAAGAACACAGAAAGCATTTCGAGAGATCATGTTGTGTGTGAAGATTATCCTGGTTTGGTCACGATTACTGGTGGAAAGTGGACTACATATAGAAGGTAGGTTTCTTAGGACGATTCTCTAATGTTGTCTTAAAACCAAACAGCCGTTTTATGCGTTTTTCCAAACCTGTTATTGTTGTTTATTGCTTGTAGCTGTCCTAGCAATTTCAGTCTACAAGTCACTCACCAATAGGTGGCAGAAGGGGTGGAATGGGTTGAATTGAAACAGTGCCTCCAAATTTCTAACATTCTTATATAAATAATTAATCTGGAAAGTATGATTCCAAAACCTATATGATTTTGCTAATGGATTTAATAAAAATGATTTAGGAGGTTTTATCATAAAAATACACTTTGGGTGACTTTTATGCATTTGACCCGTTTTATTATTCACAAATTCTTGTCTATATTTTGACACAATAGAGTTTTCTATATGTTGATCCATTAGAGTTAAAAAATTAAACTTACTCATGCATCAGTAAATGGGTTAAAATTGCCACCTCTGCTCACCTTTTGGCTGATCAATGGGTATCAGTTACCAAGTCTTTAGTCTACTATGCTTATGTTAAATTTTCGTTCAGTAATGTGCTAAATATAACCCAACTGCAGCATGGCTGAAGATGCAGTCAATGCAGCAATCAAGTCTGGGAAGCTGAACCCCGCAAACAGTAGTTTAACATCCAATGTACGTCTTGTGGGTGGAGATGGATGGGATCCTGCTTTTTTCACCGTGCTGGCTCAAGAATATGTACGCATGAAGGTGTCACATACTGGAAAAGTTGTTCCTGGGGTCATGGATACTGCCGCTGCTAAGCATTTATCTCATTCGTATGGTACCAAGGGTGAAAACGTAGCTGCCATAGCTCAGGTTTTTCTCTTACTTCATTACATATCTGCTTTACTTTTCTTGCCAGTTTGATATTAGCACAATTCCATTTTGACTGATATAATAATAGCAATATTTCCTGTTTGGCAACTGACTCTAAAGCTATAGTTTTCTTGGAAAGGATGGAGTTTACTTTCTTTTTTCTATGTTGCTAATGGCTCTTGCTAAATATGCGTCGTTTGACCTCTAAATGGTTTTGTTGAACTTTTTATATCTTACACCGTTTATCCGTGTAGAAAGAAAATCTGGGTAAGCGGCTCGCCCATGGATACCCATACCTTGAAGCCGAGGTTGCCTACTGTGCTCGGAACGAATACTGTGAATCTGCAGTAGATTTCATTGCTAGGAGGTCCCGTCTTGCTTTTCTCGATACTGATGCAGCAGGCCGAGCACTGCCCCGTGTGATTGAGATACTGGCAGCTGAACACAAGTGGGACAAGCAAAGGCAGAAGCAAGAGTTCGAGTCAGCAACAAGGTTTCTTGAATCTTTCAAGTCTTCAAAGAATGCTCAGTTCCACGATGGCAAACATACATAACGAGATCGTTGAACAGTAGATCACTCACTCCTGGTATGTATTGGTGGTTTCTTGGACTTTCACAAATCAATTAAAAGGTGCACCCTTTGCGTAAACATTTGTAGGGTAAATTTGTCGTCCAACTAAGTCCTATTTGCCACAGAGTGTTCTTTTCGTTGGAAATTGATCTCAAAAATGTATTTTGACTCTTGATATTTTTACTTTGATAAAAAATTTGCCCGTTGAGTCTAGTCTAGTCACAATTAAAGCCTTTGAAATGACCGGTGACGAACCTGCTTTTTTGATGTTTCTTGAATGTCAAACATACTTTTTTAACCAAGAATTGTAGTCAAACAACCTCAAACTCATGCCCTAGATGCATTTACAAAACTATCTGATGCATTTACAAACACCACCTTACTTGTACTTGTTCTTTGTTGTAGGTTGTAATAAGTAGACCCAAGGAGATGGAAGTTTTAGGTTTGTTCTTCAGCTGGATGCTCGCCTTCCTGTTTGGTCTTGTATGCCGTCAGTACACAATACCATGTGGTTATAGCTTACGACTTATAAGCTTGCCTGATAAGTAATTCTTCGATTTCTTATTTTTAGACATACATGGGAAATAATTGGAAAAAAATTGGTTCATGTCTTTTTTGTTTTTACAAGAATAGAACTTTTTCATAGCTTATCTTTTACTTGGTTGTTCTATCGTGTTATTCACGAGGTATGACAGTGACACTAACTTGTGACATTCTTTTTGTGTGTTTTTTTTATCATGGTTCCTCAGCAAATTATTAATAAAATGACCAAAACTCTGATTAGTCAACAGTGAAGTTGTATGTACCTATAGGCAGAAACGCTTTGTGAAGTCTGAGTTTTATTCGCAAAACATCACCCGTCATTAGAATTTATGTTGTCTTGACTAAATGTTTGCAAAAATGCTTGTTTGATGAAGACTTGAGAGTTAAGAATATGGTTATATAATTTTAATTATTTTAGTCATTACTGATGATTACATATTGAGTAGTCTGATTCAAGTTGGATAAAAATGAATAAAATTGATAAATCGAGTGTACATGTATCTTATGCTTCAGTTTCTTTAATCATTAACTTGTTCAATAGCAAAATTGGTTAATTTAAAAACCATCATTATGCGTCAAGAAGTTGGTGTTTGGTTTAAGGGTAAGTATCAAAGAATGGGTTACATTCTCGTTATAGTTGTTTGGTTAGTGGGTTTGGTAAATAAAATTGGGTATCAAACTCTCAAAACAAGCCATTTTCTAAACCCACCAAGCTTAGTGGGTTTATAAACCCTTTTCAATTCCATGCCCATTGTCATTCCAAATATAAACCAAACACGCAACCCGTGTATTTGACGTAATTCATGTGACTCATTTTGTTTTAATGAAAATTAAGGAGGTTCACCTGCCCCGACTCCGGGCTATCCTAAAGAGTAATCACTCTGAGATTAGTGGCTTGTAATGTCAAGTTGAAAACTCAGTTAACCCAAATAAAAAATAAAAAATTAGTGGTATAGTTGGCCAACTCTACCTTTACATGATCTTGAAAAGATGTGGTTGGATATCCTCCTTCTTAAGGGTAACAATCTTTGACATGACACGAGACGCAACTTAAGATCGATATAAAAATAATCAGGTTCAAGGATAAACAGGTTTGGGTAAAAAACAGTGTTTTAAAACCCGGGTTGACTCGGCCGGTTGAACCGGTTGACCCGTGACCCGGTAAGGTAACCGGATGCCGGTTTTGACCGAAAAACCCGGTTGAACCGCCGGTTAAACCGGTTGAACCGTGACCCGGTGGCTCGACCGGGTCGATTCAAAAACCGGTTTTTAAAACATTGGTAAAAAAGATGTCAATCCGTCTAACCTGTTTAATAAAGGATAAACACTATTTATGAACCATATACTTTTTCCCTTGTCTAATTTTGCGTACTCTACCAAAAAAATATCATTATGCACTACTGAAACTGTTAATAACCGGTATTTTGCTTGTGTGACCGGTCAACCGGGTAATTTTGACTTTTTTGATATTTCCACCTCATTAACTATCACCACGTCATTTCCACCTCATATTTAATACGAAAAAATGTCCCTTTAAAACTGAATAACTTTCCCTCCCGTTTTCCCCATTACAGTCATTTCCACCTCATATTTAATAAGAAAAAATTTCCATCTAAAACCGAATAACTTTCCCTCCTGTTTTTTCCCCATGACAGTCCTTGTATCAAGTGTTTTTTCCCATTTTTTTCATAGTGTTAAGGACCATCACTTTGACACCACCACCACCACCAACGTTTTTTCATAGTGTTAGAGAACCACCGATTTTAAATCAAGTAAATGAATTCACCCCCAAATGATCAATGGGAACTATCACTTGATATAGACGATTCCAATCTTCGATTAATCTCCGTTCTTCGTCCCTCTAACAATCATACATGTTGAAACATCCACCACAACCCAAAACCCTAATGTTGATATTGTAATGAAAAGCCTGTTAGGATAATACTCGGTCCTGCATGTATTGTTCAAGCGGCCAAGCTCCGTAATCAAGGATATCAGAAGGTGGGGAGGAGTTTTGTACTTCGACACAAGAATAAATTAGGGAAGTATTGAGGATGTGGGTGAGTATGATATTTATAAGCATAGGGTCATGGGTTAACGTGGTTAGTTGAGTGAATGCTAAATGGGGGGGGGGGGGGGGATAATTAGTGGGAGATGTAGAGAAACTAGAGCAAGGTGTCTGCCATACTCAGTCTTTTGTACTCCGAAATTGCTTTATGACGATCCCACATGAACTCTCAAAGATCACTCAGTTACACTATAAGGTAACAAAACATTACAAAGTCCTTAATAGGGGGTTAATGGAGGGGAAAGACTTTACTCTAAGGAGCTCTTTGATTCTTGCAATTAATGTTTTCTCCTAACTCCATTTAATGCATTAACCATTCAACATTACAATGAGAAATGTAGGTTTTCCATAAGGATACAATTTTTAGAAATGACAGTGGTGTAGGTGGGAGTGAAATGTTAGACGAAGAAGAAATAATGAAAATGTTAGAAGAAGAAATGGCTGAACTGGAGTTGCAGGTTGGTGGAAATGTTACTAATCAACAGGAACATCAACACATGTTAGATCAAGAAGCATTAATCCCTGCATTAGAAGAAGCAAGGGAAGAAAGGACTAAACAAGAGTGGCAGGACAAATGTAAGCATGAACAAGAGTTGGAGGAGGAATATCAGAGACAACTATTACGATTTTATGTGTAACTTATCTCTTAGATGAGTCATTATTGTATCATTTTATGCTGTATTGTATCTTCGAACGCTATTATTCTATCATTTTATGTGCTATTAATGTTTAGCTAAAACACAATATGGTATATACTTGTATATTCGAAACACCAGTTGGAACGGATAAAGACAGTTTTCAGTTGATACTCTACAATTTACAGGGATGTTTAGATGAAAATTCAGTGTGGTATGTACTTTTATATTCAAGTTAAAGGGGGTGTTTAGATATGACACAGTTTGGTATGTAGTAACTAGCCAAAAGTCTCTTTACATAGTGAAATTGCAAGGAAGGGTCAAAAGAGGTTTTAGGCATCACAAGATGTTGTTGATGATTTTAGTGTCGTCAAATATTTTGTGTAATGGTGATTTATATGAGACCAAATGGATTTCAAGTTAAGTTATAATACGAGTTTTAAGGTGCGAAGTGCACTCTTGTATAAACTATAATTAACTTGATTTTGGGTACTAAAATTGGAAAAGATTGTGAATGTAAGTCAAGGGGCATATAGTGACAGAATTCGTGGGTTACTAAATTGTCCATACACATGTCTTTAATGATGGCAGTTAGCGTCAGTTTTAAGTTGTTGCAAATTTGTTTCTGGAATAATTAAAGGAATTATTGTATTTTCATCAAAGGGTGTGACTTTTCATCAAGGGTCACACATTTTCCCTACAACCACCATTTAGTTATATATATATATATAAACATATTTTGGTCTTTCATATTTTCATATTAACATTTTATTTATATCAAAAAACAGAACATAAACAAAACGTATCATGTTTTTAGCTCTCTTTTCTTATTTTTGCCTTAAAAATTAGAGTGTGTTCCTCTCTTATTTCCATTACTAATTTTGTGTTTTGTGTAACGCAAGGTACAAATAGGGTTAAATATTGTATTAGGAAAGTGGATTATATAGGATTCAAGAATTTTGTGGAAAACTAGAAGGGGGGTTGAATAGTTTTCTTGTTTTAACATTTACTTTTCAAAATCTTTGTTATGATCTTATGTGAAGTTTGCACAATATTGATGTTTGGTTTGAAGATAAATGAAATGCAAGAAAGTAAAGAGTTAGAAAGAAGGAACCAAGACGCAAGCGTTTATAGTGGTTCGGCTACAAGGACACCTTCCTTGCCCTACTCCACTCCTCGAGTCACCTACTCGAGAGTTAGTAAACACTAGTCACCAAACTCCTTTCAACCGGCGAAGAAGCCTCACAACGTTGCTTACACCTTTTAACGGTACAAAGCTAAATACCAGATTCTTCACATGGTAGAATCACACCAATATCACTACTCTTGGTTTACAATGAGGATGAATACAACTATAACTACTATATGATGTACAAGAATCAGAAGTATGATCTTGACAATGCAATGGAGATGCGAAACAAGACACTTGGAGCTTGATCGTCTCAAAGGGTGTTTGGAAATTTTTTCCTTGAAGAGAATTACCTACAAGTGCTAAAAGAAACTAAACAAGAACTGATAAGAGAAGAATGATCAGTAGATTAGAGAGTTTAGAGTTGGAAAGGTGTGTATAAAGCATGAAAAATGGCTTGGTATTTATAGCCAAAATTTTGCATTGTAGCCCGGTTATGCCGGTTCCATTGCAGAAGGCGGCTAGTGTTCTTCAAGAGAACCGGCCTACAGTAACCAAATCCGAATTTTGATATGCTAAATCTTGAGAGATCATGTGTAGTCTTGCAAGATTACCTTCAGATATGCTGCAAATGATGATGTCATCAATGATGCAAATATAATTTACATATATTTACCTATAATTATAAGTATTACTAAAAATGGAAATGTAAGGTTATGTGTTAGTTAAAGTAGGTTACTTTCAACATGATTTTATTTGTCACCAACAAAACCTAGTAAGATCGTAAAATAGAAATAAACGTTTTTATCTGTTTATTTGTATTAACAATCTCCCCCTTTTTGTTGATGACAAAACATAAAACTTTTTAGAAGTAAACTAGCTGAATAGAAGAGTGATTTATGATTATGTTAAGTTCCATTTTCATTCCTTACTTCCCTTCTCCCCTTTTTTGTCAAAACAAAAAGATTTGAAAATATAGTTCTTAGTTAGAAGAGGAAAAGAGGTAAAAGTAGGATCGATATGAATCGAAGATAGGTAAAAGTACCCCCTTTTTTTAAAGAGAGCATGGCATGACATGTTTTTGGTTATCTTGAATTAAATGCAAAATAGTCTTGAGATGGTTTGACTCGAGATGTAAAACTCCCCTTTATTGGAGGTATCTATTTGAGCAAATCATAAGTGCGATGTAATGCTACAAAACAAATGAGTTGGTTATGATGATATGAGCTCCCCTTTGCTTTAGAAGTACCTACACAACAAATATTAGAAGCAAAAACATAAAAAGTGCTTCTGTAGAACCGACACGGACGGTTCTGTTCCAAGGATGGAACCGACTTTGACAACCGAGGGAACCGGCTGCTACAAGGAGGTCAAAGATTTGACTTTTTCAAAATGGTTAGTCTAAATGAGGAATATTATACGAGAACCTAAGAATAACCATACAATCATCTTGAATCACAACACTACATTTATTCATCATAACATAAATTAAGAGTTCCTTAATTAGCGTTACATAGTTTTATTTTACTCCTAATTTCCTAGTCCAGTAATTGTGAGTAAGAATGTTGAGATGATCTAGGATGTGATTAAGGATGAAGCAAATTTCATCACGAAGGTTGTCAACAATGACTTGAGTTCGTTGACAATGATCACAAAACATTTCATGAGTGAACATTGGAAAAGGATTGTTGGGTCCTAATGGCGGAAGTGGTGGGAGGTTTGAATAAGGGTTAGGTTAAGTCAGAGGTGGGGGTGATAGTGTCGAAGGTTATGGGGAAAGACGTGGAGGTAGTGGCGGGAGTGTGGTTCCATGGCAGGAAGAGGTGGTGGTTCATTAGCTAAACTCTTAATGGATTCAAAGCAGGGTCTAGGTGGAGGAGGGTTTATAGTTATAGGAGGAATATCTTCTAGAGAATCAAAGAAGGCTTGGGGTGAGGTGGGAGAAGTAGAGAATAAGAGTTCAACGGGGTCCACGCTTATGGTTAGTGGTGAGGAGTGTTTGGAGGGTTGAGTTGGTGCCGGAGAAGGTGAGGTCAAAGGTGGTGGAATTGACTTTGGAGTAAGCAAGAGTTTGCTTGGTGAGATTCCCGGAGTTGTAATTTGTGAAGGTGGTGGAGAACTATTTAGAGATGATGGAGGAGCAGTGTAGTAATCGGTTGGGGGTGATAGAGCTTGGTACGGAGGTGATAATGCACGAGGGTTGAAAAAACAACAAGGTCGAACGTTAATCCTAGCGGTACGTTTAAGATGATTTCCAGGTTTCTTTTCTTTGTTTATAATGTGTCGTTGTGTGGTTGTAATTTATGTTTTCAAGTTTTAAATTTATATTTTGCCAACTTAACCAAAAACAACACTTTAACGGGCAGTGTACCCGATCGGTGGTAGTTTCGTGGTAAGTAGGCTGTCGGTCACTAAGAGCGAGAAACAATCTTTCAATTTATTAATATTTTGGTTATCTAAACTAAGTTAACTCTATTATATGTTAAACCTATGCTAAACCTATGTTAATCCTAAATCTAACGGATAAGGGGGGTTTTCAGCCTGAGAGATTAACAACGGTTTTGTGGTGACTAAAACCAACTTAAGATACTAAAACATACGCAAGCAAATTAACAGAAGATAAAAGAGCGGTCTAGCCAAATATAATAAAACTGTATTAACCCTTATTAATCCAATCAGAACATTGGTTTGATTATTTAGTGCAATGATTACTTATCTCGAGACGACATATCATTCTTAAGACTTAGGCAGTGATTCTTCCTAAAACCTAGATACGAAGAATTCTGTCACAATTAAACGTATCCGCATAAAGCATCCTGTTTATTAAATATAATTCATCTAGAGGACAACACGGTGTATGTCGTACGAACTCTAGCTCATAAAGACTTTACCCACTTACTGCTTAACGGTAACTTGTGTTGGGTGGTAGTCCATAATCCACTCCATACCAAAGAATCAAAATGTTGTTTGTTAGTCCTACGCCATGACCTATGGTAGTCTATATTGTTCATAAAACCAAGGTAAGCTGGACGTTATTAGTGATCCTTATTGTTACACCTATATGAATTACTATATGGAGAGTCATCCCAGCATCTAGATTACTTGGTCCGTATCACTAGATCCAGTTGAATGATAGGTCGCATATTAAAGCACATAAATAAGTATCATGTGATAAACATAATCAATAATTCAACGATAAATTAAGCAATCGATATAAATAAACCAAACATTCAGATCTTCATAATAATGGCTAATACCCGAATGTATTAGCCTTCAAACGTCATAATCAATACAAGAGTAATAATTTAGCCAAGGTAAACTAATCGAGTTAATGAATGATACCAAAAACTGAACGATTACAAGAGTATAGGAGATTACAAGTTGTTTCCTATGGAATTGATTACGCTGCAAGACCTCTTCTTCTCTTCTTCTCCTTTGAAAATTGACTTTTATGGATTTAGCACACTTAAAACTCGTTTTTGAGTTTTCTATTTATAAGGTATGGAAAAAGGTGGATATGGCGTATCAAAAGTCTTCGATATGGCGTATCAAAAGTCTTCGATATGGCGTATTGGGGTGTTTCTTGGAGTAGGGACCACGTTCGATATCTTCCAGAATATTTTATTTCCATAGCTTGAATACGGCGTATTGGTCTTCCCTGGATACGGCGTATTGATCTTGTTTCCTTCGTGGTCTTT
>BQNB010121150.1:0-20507 GCA_026074375.1 Tanacetum coccineum
ATTTGATTTCTAGACTTTGTTTTGATATTGTAAGACTTGTATGGATGGTAATCCTTATCATTCATATTTGGTCGTTGGTTTTTTTATTGGATGTTATCATGACACGTTGTGTCTTTGCATTTATTACACTATTTAATATTCCTCTATAAAGATACCATGTGCTATGTTAATATCTTTCATGTTACGCCTCGCGTTTCCGCCTTGGCGGGGTGTGACACTATGACCCTCAATGATTGAGGGGGGCATTAATATGTTTCATACACGGCTTGTGAATAATTGGCACACTTTTCTCCCCAATTTTATAACATATTTAAATCAAGTGATATCCAAAATGTCAAAGGGTTTGAAATTTTTAATAAGGGAAGAAAATGTGATTAAAAATATGTAATGTGATCATATTACTCAAGTGTATACTCCACCAACATGTGTTAAACATTTTCGAATACCGATGCACATGTTGAGGGGGAGCTTTTCTGAAATGCAAAAACAATCGGGTACTAAACACTTTGATAGTTTTATCATAAGTACCTGATTGAGTTTTTCAACAGTGATTTTATGGCAAGGTGAACTGTACCAAAAGACTGACCATGTATTTACTGTTATCGAAGTTATAAGGATGGTAAGGTTAGGTACTCGTTCCCATGATCCTGCCAGAACCGGAGGGATCTACCCAGGGACTATCCACTAGTTAGTGTAGAAGTCCTTAGGTATGATAAAAAGGAGTAAATGTGAGGAAAAGGGAATAGTGCCGACTGAGATGGAGCTAGTACTTGAATAAACCCAACAAGGTTCTAGTCATGAAATCTTGGTAAGCACTAAAGGGGTTGAAGAATGAAAAAGAATTGTACGGATAAAGGGTGTAAAGAAAGAAGCCCTCCATACACTTAGGCAGAAACCGGGTCAATACATATGCTGTCAGAATCACTAAGATGATTGTTGACATTGAAGTGACATCATGGACCTAGTGATGCAATGCACAACCCTCCCAAGCCACTCAGAATCTCTCAAAAGATTTTTGTTTCATTTCTCACGGAGACTAAACATGTAATCTACTGACTCACTCACTCTGAGTAAGTCGGTATTGAAAAGGTGGCAGTCAGCTCCAGCCTTCGATCACTAATATCAAAAATACACTTTTGAGTCTAGAGCAAGAGATCATCAATTAATTTGTTATTTGGACAATTCCAATTTACTGTTATCACACACTGTGATTACAAGGTTTTATCTAAGAGTCCTACGCATTATCCTTTGTGATTTTGCCAGAACATCCGAGTGATTCGTAGTATTCACAGTGCAGAATGGAATCCTGCTTGAGCAACTTCAAACAAAGCTCATGGTAGGTGACTTGTTGAGATCCTTAATGTATCCAACTTGTGAAAAATAAGAAAACAACAACGGTGCGATTCTACATGAATCAAAAACTGTTCCAGTTTTTCGAATTGTTGACGGTTATTGGACTTTGGAAAACAAATAAAACTTTCGATGTGTTACAAAACTCTTTTGCAAAGTATCGCATCGATTGTTTTTACAAATCAATTTTCTCTTTATTGCTAACTGTTTTATTACAGGAACATTTAAAGATGGAAATGGAAGATACCATGTTCACAAAATCCGAGTCATAACCGCGTGCTCAATTTCTCAAACGACTCATTCGAAGATATCATGAAAGCTCAAGTATCTGTTATTAAAGCTTCGCAACTCTGAATATTCAAGCTTTCAAGATCAAGAAAAGTGTTGAGCATATCATTTTCCGAATGCAAAGTTTCACAAGATGGCAAAAGATCACATGAGGATGATGGAGATTATGATTGGAGATGATCTCAAAGAAGCTCATAGATCAATACAGTCAAGCTAAAGCCTAAAAGTTTAAAGTTCACTGCTCAGATACAGATACAGATCATTGAATCAAAGTTACGTGCTATTACTTAAGATCAATCTTGAGATTTAAGAGCGCTATAAGTTTAGTATTTTACGGGGTGACCTCCCTTAGGGGGAGATTGTTAGATATTAGAAAAAGACTAGGTCACCCCATGTAATTTACTGTTCATTAATAGGTAAACGTATGACTTTCAGTATTGAACCGGGTACTAATACCCGGTGTATTGTAAGAACTATAAATACCTCTTCTAACTTTGGAAGAGGTAAAAAAAAAAAAGGGGGGCATCTAGTCATTTTACATACAATTTAAGTGTGTTTTCCTTTTCTCTCTCAACTATTCTCTCTCTCTAACTTTCTCTCTCTAGATCTCTTTAGATCTATACATGTGTGTGTGAATTTGGGAACCTACAGATAAGGTTAAATCCTCACAATATCTAACAAGGATTATTGTGTGCGAGGGTTATGTAACTAGTAATTTCACAAAAGTATGCTTGAATTTTTTTTAAAATTTGAGCATAATTTAAGCATTTTATGTGAAAAATAGGACAAAGATACATTCTAATTCCCATCCCCCACTTGAATTATACAACGTCCTCGTTGTATAGATAAAACATTAAAAACGGGATTAATAGAATTAGAATGAGAAACTCCCCTGATATTTTGTTCGGTAGATTCTCCAAGTTGAGTTTATGAGCAAGGATGTGTGTTGAACAGCCGTCTTGAGATTTCAAGACTCCAACACTTCTAGATTTCCAGATTGTAGATACTTTACCAACATTGTCGATTTCTTTACAGCGAGGTCCTATGTAAAATATAGGAAAAACATGCAAAACCCTATCTCGGGTATCTACAATTAATTAAATAAGCTAAATAAACTGTACATGAGACCAATACGTCGTATCCATAAACGGGAATACGCCGTATTGAGAAACCTTAAAAAATAATCTAAATACGGGTCAGTCTGTTGAATACGCCGTATCATATTCATGAATACGCCGTATTGACAAAACTGACAATAATGTTTAAAGTGCATAAAAATAAAGGACTGATAACGTCCAGACATTCAATACGTCGTATGGTATGGAGCGGATACGCCGTATTGATGTCTGGGAAGACATACTCGATAAAAATAAATAACAATCTGGGTTGTCTCCTAAGAAGCACTTTTCTTTCAGCTAGTCTTTAAGTTAGACTTTTTCCTTCAGCTTTCTTCATTCAGTGCATGTCACCATTCATCCTTCGTCCATCATGCGAAAGATTTCTTGATATGCGTGGATTGCTTCTTCGCTTGTATTCGTCAAATCATCGCATTCATTTTCTTTTATAGCCATATACTCTTCGTCATCCCTAAATGAATACTTGACCATCTCGAATCTTCTTATATAGCAAATTGGCCACTCATGATCATCAAACACTTCAGATCTTTGTTTATCTTCATGTTCCATCTCATTCTCACTTTCTTCGTTATCACGGTTGGTATTGTCAAAGCCGTCCCATCTTTTCCATCCTTCATTACTTGGTTCATCATCTTCTTCAATCATTCCATCCATGATGGCTTTATTCTTTAAAGCTTCTTCTTTGAGTTTGCCATCCTTCAAAGCTTCGTACCATTCTAAATCTTGGTAACGGAGTGTGTTTCCAATTATGTAGGCTCCGGGCAAGTTCCCTCCGTACAGTATCAATCATACTTTCTAGCTACAGGTAGACCACTCTAAACACCCACTTTTATAATTAAATGGCTTACAATGATGTTTAACTGGAGTTGGTTCCTTCCATACTCCATTCTTCGTCCATGGTCTTTCATGCACCCATGGCACATCTTTATTCCACTCATATATCCAATCATCCTTATATTCATCGTAAGTCTTAAATCCATCAATATCTTTAGTAAGTACATCTGGATCAATCTGTAAAAGATAATTAAACTCCTTGAAGGCCCTACACAAAAGGGATGTCTTGAAGTTAAATACATTAGTCTCGATCCTAAAAATCTTAGCAACTTCATCTTCATCATCAGAATCAGAGGATTCTTCGTCGGTAAGTTCAACTAAATCCATAATGCTTTCATTGTATAATGATCCATTGTCTTGTACTTAAAAAAATTTGAAGCTAACCATTTAGTAAATTCAACATTAGATGGATCATATTCATGTGACATTTGTTGTTCTGAATCGTCTTCCTTTTTTAAGTTACATGGAATGTTAGTAACCTCGGTAATTTCAACCTCATATTTAAACAAGTCGTCTTCCATTCTGCTCATTCAGGTTGAATTCTTCATTGAAAATTCCAAGTGATGTATTGCAAGTGAGCGAAACATTACTGATCTTTACGGACTTAAGTTTCTCGAACTCTCCCTTGATTACCTTTGTCATTTTTACTGAAAATAACCAGAAAATTATTAGTAGAACTAGTTGGAAAAGGGCGTGTATAAAATTTTGAACTTTAAGTTTGAGTACGAAAAACTTCTCTGTTGTTGTATCAGATGCTAAATGCGCCATATTCAATGGATCTGAATACGCCGTATTAATATTTTGAACGGATACGCTGTATTGGATAAGAAAGTTGGATACGCTGTATCCAATGAAGTGGATACGCTGTATCAGGTTATCGACCAGAACAGTGTAATTAGAAAACAATTAAACTAACAAATAATTAAACTAATAATAAATTAAACAAACAAATATACAAGCAAATATATAGAATTATACACTAATCTAAATTACACTAATCCTAAGGGTTAGATCTAATCTAATGTTAAGAACCAAAATATCAAATAAAAATCAAGATTAAATTTTTCACTCCCCGGCAACGGCGCCAAAAACTTGATGTGTCGTTTTGTGGTTGTAATTTATGTTTCAATATTTAAATTTGCCGACTTTACCCGGTCGATGGGAGTTTTGTGGTAAGTAGGGTGTCGATCACTAAGAGCAAGAAACAATCTTTCAATTTATTAATATTTTGGTTATCTAAACTAAGTTAATTCTATTCTATGTTAAACCTATCCTAAACCTATGTTAATCCTAAATCTAACGAATAAGGGGGGGTTTAGCCTGAGAGACTGGCACGGGTTTTGTGGTGACTAAAATCAACTTAAGACACTAAAACACACGCAAGTAAATTAACAGAAGATAAAAGAGCGGTCAAGCCAAATATAAGAAAAATGTGTTAACCATTATTAATCTGATCAGAACGTTGGTTTGTTTATTTAGTGCAATGATTACTTATCTCGAGGTGGCATATCATTCTTAAGATTTAGGCGGTACTTCTTCCTAAAACCTAGATACGAAGAATTCTGTCACAATTAAACGTATCCGCATAAAGCATTCTTATTTGCTGATTATAATCTATCTTAGGGATTAAAGCAATGGTGATCTTGTTAAACCTTAGCTCATAGAGACTTTACCCACTTACTGCTTAAAGGCAATTCATACACTAGTAGTCCACTAACCAAGTCTTTACCAATTAATTGAGAACGTACTCGTTGATCCCAAGGGTCACTTGCCGGTCCAACTAAGGTCACAATCTAAGGGTAAAGATAGGTTATTATTTGTGATCCTATTGGTCTAGATGTATAAATCATTATATGGAGAGCCATCCCGTCATCTAGATTACTTGGTACGTATCACTAGAACTAGTTGAGTGATAGGTCGCATATAAAAGCACGTAAACAAGTATAAACTGATAAACATAAACAAGCAATCAACAATAAATTAAGCAATCGAGATAAATAAACCAAACATTCAGATCTTCATAATAATGGCTAATACCCGAAGGTATTAGCCTTCAAACGTCATAATCAATACAAAAGTAATAATTTAGCCAGAAACTAACCGAGTTAATGAATGATACCAAAAACTGAACGATTACAAGAGTATAGGAGATTACAAGTTGTTTCCTATGGAATTAATTACGTTGCAAGACCTCTTCTGCTCTCTTCACTTCTGAAAATCGACTTTTATGGTTTAGGTATCGAAAATATGATTTAGCACCCTGAAAACCCATTTTTAGGTTTTCTATTTATAAGGTCTGGAATATGTTAGATACGACGTATCGAAAGACTTCGATATGACGTATCAGGGGTTTCTTGGAGGTAGGGACTACATTTGATATCTTCTAGAATATTCACATTCTATATCTTGAATACGGCGTATTGGTCTTCCCTGAATACGGCGTATTGATCTTGCTTCCTTCGTGGTCTTTTGTGAAGTGCAGGCATAGATACGCAGTATCTTTCTTTGTTGGGAAATAGATTGTAAAAGACTTAATACTGGTAGTATAACAGTTAAGTCTGGTAGTATTAGTTAGTTCTAGCAGTACTAAGTTAATACTGTCAGTACTTAGTTAAGTCTGGCAGTACTAAAGTTAGTACTGGTAGAGTAGCAGTACTATTGTTAGTACTGGTCATATTTAGTTAAGTCTGTTCTAGTTAAGTCTTTTTATGTAACAGAATAGTAATAGTTATCTTACAGATATCTTAGGAGATATTTTAGGAAAGGATATGCATTATCCTTTCACACGTTTGTAAAGCCCATTAGGTTTTCCTTGGTGTATAAAGGATCCCTAAGCACATTGGTTTTTACGTGATCGAAATATCAATGAGAAGGCATTTAGAGCTTATAGAAATCAATAGCAAATTAGTATTATTATTTCTTCTTAATTCCTGTGTTAAGATTCCGCATTAACACTTGATATTCATAGTCAGTGTCTCTCACATAGTTGATTTGGATTTATTCAAGTTAGCTATTGTCTTACAAAGGCTAGATAGATCCTAAACCAAGGACCTACAAGTGGTATCAGAGCCTGTAGATGGACTCTGAGTAAGAAGAATCACTAGGGGGGGTTAGATCACACAAATAAACACTCTCCCTACAAATGTTCTCAACCTGCTTAATGATGAGTTTCAAACATCTCAGTGATGATGAAGAATCAAACCATGAAGATGCATCAGACACTGGTGCTGCACCTAAACAACAACAACAGGTGATTCCTCAAACAACTGCTATCTCAAATATCAAACTCCCAATTCTGAAGAAGGAGGAGTATGATATATGGGCTATGGAGATGGAGCATTACCTTGAGTACATTGACAATGAAGTTTGGAAGGTAATTCAGAATGGAAACTCCAAGAAGAGAATTTCAATTAGAAAGGATGGTATTGTTCGAATACTTTCACCAGTAACTGCTGCAGAAATTCAAGCTGTTGAAAAGGAAAATAAGGCTAAGAATATCTTGCTGATGGCCATTCCCAAGGAGCATATGAGAAGATTTCATGGAATGGATGATGCAAAAGAGATCTGGGAAGCCATCAGAACTAGGTTTGGTGGTAATGCAAATTCAAAGAAAATGCAGAAAGCTATTTTCAAACAACAGTTTGAAGCATTTAAAATATCCAGTTCAGAAGGGTTAGAAAAGGGATATGACATATTCCAACAGTTACTTTCTCAGTTGGAAGCTCATGGTGCTAAAGTATCAACTGAGGATGCAAATCATAAGTTTCTCAGATCTTTGCCCGCAACATGGTCCAATCTGGCAATGACTATGAGAACTAAACCAGAGATTGACACTTTATCTGTTGATGATTTGTACAATAACCTTAGAGTTTTTGAGCAGGAAATCCAAGGTGCCTCAAAAACATCTTCAAGTGCTCAAAATGTTGCTTTTGTTTCACAAAGCAAAAGCAGCACTAATAAGGTTAAGTCTGGTTTTACTGGTGCCTACATTACTTGCACTCCTTCTACTTCTTCAACCAATATTCCTAAAAAAGAAGTTCTTGTTGGTTTTGCTGATGAACTATGAATGCTAAAGGTCCACAAGGCAGACCCAAGCCTGTAAAGGCCTGGGTCCCTAAGAGAAACTAATTTCTCTTTTTCATGTGCAGGAACATCCACTGAAGAACATGGTTTAGATAGAGGTGATTTGCTAGTGGTCATGTCAGGGCAATGACAGGTAACAAGGATCAACTAGAGGATTTTGAGAATTCAATGGGGGATCTGTTACCTTTGGAGGTAGCAAAATGCTATACATATCTGGTAAGGAAAAAAATACTACGAGTTGGTTATTTAGCTATTGATAGTATGTATTTTGTAAAAAGAATTGGCGGAATTTTAACCTTTTCTCAATATCACAAATATGTGAAAAGCCAAGCACAAGGTTCTATTTTACTGAAACTGAATGTCCTTGTTGTGTCTTCTGGAACTTTTAAGAAGCCTGATGAAAATCAGATACTTTGAAGGTCCCTAGACATCACAATAGTACGTTTTGTATGAAGACACCTATTCTGCAAAAGTTTTTGCTGTTTGATTGCAAAAGCCACAATCTCGATGAATCTAAATTAAGGCATAGAAGGGTTAGGTCATATTAATTTTAAATCCATAACAACTTGGTGAAGGGAAACCTTGTAAGAGTTCTACCTTCCAAGGTTTTCAAAAATGACCACACATGTGTTGCCTGCCATAAAGGCAAACAACACAGGGCCTCCTGCAAGGCCAAGTTAGAAAGATTAATCACTGAGTGATTACACACCTTGCATATGGATCTTTTTGGTCCTACTTCTGTAAAAAGCATTAATCATGCAAGTTATTGCCTTGTAATTACTATTGATTGTTTATACAGATTAGTTGGGTATTCTTTTTGGCCTATAATGATGAAATAGTGGGCAATTCTTCAGAAAAACTTCATTTGGCGATGAAAACCAGCTGAGTCATTAGGGGTTAAAATCATTAGATTAGATAATGGCACTGAATTTAAGAATAGAGATATGCTTGAATTTTGTGGAAACAAGGGAATAAAACAAGAGTATAGCAATGCCAGGACTCCACAACAGAATGGAGTTGCTGAAAGAATGAACAGGACCCTAATTGAGGCTGCTAGAACTATGCTAGCAGATTCACTCTTACCAACCAATTTTCGGGCAGAAGCAGTTAGTACTGCTTGCTATATTTTTAATAGGGTAAGAGTGGCTAAACCTCAAAACAAAAACTCAATTATGAGCTTTTGTTTGGCCACAAACCAATTATAAGCTACATTAGACCTTTTGGGTGTCATGTTACCATCCTAGATACTCTTAGTGTGCTTGGAAAGTTTGATAGAATATCTGATGAAGGATTCTTAGTTGGTTACTCTCTAAACAGCAAAGCCTATAGGGTTTATAATCTAGTAACCAAAAGAGTAGAAGTTAATCTGCATGTTAATTTTCTTGAAGAAAAACCCAATGTAAAAGGAGTAGGATATAGATGGATGTTTGATATTGACTATCTTACTGATTCTATGAACTATATTCCTGTTTCTTTGGAGAATCAAGCTAACCATGCAGGTACAGCAGAGGAAACTAACAGTGCAGGTTCTTCAATTGCTTCTGAGGAAGTGGAGATTATTGTTGTGCCTTCAGCTGTCAAGATCCCTGAAGAAAAAGGTGCATCAAGGACATCTTCCACAACTTCAAAGCAAGAGGAGACCTTGATAGAACCTCAAAAAGAGATGAAGGATTCCTCTACTCATCCTAAGATTCAAGTTTTTAGAAGAGAGTTGGAAGAAATTGCCCTAAAAGATTCAAGATTTTGGAAGAGAGTTGGAAGAAATTGCCCTAAAGCATTTAGGGACAGTACCTGAAAACAACTCTACCAGTACTCCCTTCCGTAATACTGGTAGTCAGACTGTAATACTGTAGGCCTTGAATCTGATGATTCACCTATGCCAAGCTCGAAAATCTTTCACAAGTCTGAGACATGAATTTTTGATGAGCATCTTTATGATGAGAGGAGTGATATCAGACTTTCAACATCCTAACCACAAAATTTGAAGTCAGTCCTACTCCCTACACTTAAGGATTCATAATATTCACGCCAAAAAGTAAAATAACTTGGTGATCCTAAGTCAGCTGTGCCAACTGAGAAGCAAAGTGCAAAGCAAAATCAAGAGCTCATGCTCTTCTCATCTATATTCAAAAGCAGCAAAGAAACAATCACAAAGATCAACAGCATTCTGTGTTTGCCTGTTTTATATCTCAGGAGGAATCTAAAAAGATTGTTGAAGCTCTCTAAGATGACAGTTGGGTTAAAGCCATGCAAGAAGAATTGTTACAGTTCAAGCTACAACAAGTATGGGTTCTTGTAGATCTACCTCATGGAATGAAGGTGATTGGTACAAAGTGGGTCTAATAGAAATAAAAGAGATTGAAAGAGCTGGTTTGTGAGGAATAAGCACGATGGAGGCCCCCAAGGGTACACACAGAAGAATAATTGACTATGATGAGTTTTTGCTCCTGGTGGCAAGAATAGAAGCTATCATAGCTATTTTAGCCCTTTGCCTCTTTTATGGGTTTCATAGTATAGACCCCAAAAAAATGGATGTAAAAAGTGCTTTCTGTATGCACTTGATAGATGAAGAGGTTTATGACTCACCAACCTCCTGGTTTTTGTTGATCCTTGATCATCCTAAGAAGGTTTTAAAGTGTGGTCAAAAGCTTTGTTGGACTAGCACAAGCTCCTAGGCTTGGTATGCTACTTATCAAAATTCCAAGAAGCATGGATACAAGAGGGCATAATTGACAAGACTTTATGTATTAAAAAGGATAAGAAAGATTAACATGCAGGTTAAGTGTATTGAAGAATCATTTTTGGTTCTACCAATAAGTCTTGGTGTGATGAGTTTGAAGCCTTAATGAAAAGCAGATTTCAGATGAGTTCTATGGGTGAACTCACATTTTTCTTAGGATTACAAGTCAAACAGAACAAGGCAGGGATCTTCATATCTCAGGACAAGTATGTAGCTGAGATACTCAAGAAATTTGATCTTGTAAATGTGAAAGCTGCAATAACACCCATGGAGACCAAGGTGGCTCTGACAAAGGATGAGGAAGCTATTGATGTGATGTCCACTTGTAAGAGATCCATGATAGGCCCTCATGTAATTAACTTGCCTCTAGACCTGATATAATGTATAGCATATATGTTTGTTCTCGTTTGTCTCATCGCCACCTCCCTAAGACTTCACATCTCAATGTTGTGAAGAGAATTTTCAAGTACCTTAAGGGCAAACCAAACTTGGGCTTATGGTATCCAAGGGAATCACCCTTTACCTGGAGAGCATTTCTCTACATAGTGATTAGGGGGGTGCCAACCTTAATAAAACTCCACCAAACTGTGGTTGTCAATTTCTTGGACAAAGACTTATCTCATGGCAATGCAAGAAACAGACCATAGTGGCTACTTCAAACAACTGAAGCTGAATATGTAGCTGCTGCAAATTGCTATGGACAAGTATTTGGGTTCCAAAATCAATTGTCTGGACTATGGTTTCAATTCATGATACCAAAATCCAACATTGATAATGAAAGCACAAATCTGCATTGTGAAGAAACCCAGTATATCTTTTCCAAGACAAAGCACATCGAAGATACTCACCATTTTATAAGAGATAGTTTGAGAAGAAGCTCCTAGTGGCTGACAAAACTTTCACAACAGACCTAAATGTAGCTGCCTATAACTAAACCGTTTTTTTTTTTTGATGGACCAAAACCAACGGTTTAATTACTTGGTGGTTAGCATTGGTATGATAAACCCATAGCTACATTTAAGGGGAGGCTTAGTTGTATAGTTTGTTTAATTCTGGTAGCTAAGTAGTCTTAATACTGTTAGTTAATTCATATTAATACTGGTAGTTAGTTCATATTAATACTGGTAGTTAAGCAGTATTAATTCGGGTAGTTAGTTTTCATTAATCATGTCTATACAAACTCTTGCAGCATGTTTTTCTTTGTTCACACGACTAACTCTTGCAGGCATAACATGGATTCGCAGATGTAAAGGCAGGCGAGATAAGGTTTTATAGCTTTTTGTAAAATCTTTCAAGTAAATACTTAATTCTGGTTGAAAAAGAGGTAATTCGGGTTGGTACTTAATTAATTCTGGGTGACCAAAATTAAAGTCGGTAGGGTTAATTTTAATACTGTAGGTATGTTAGTGTTGGTTGTGGGAAAATTGACTTTCTTCTGCTTTAACACTGTTTAAATGTTACCGTTACAGATTTTTACCGCGCTATTGTGGTTAACAGAGAAGCTATATATAGATAAAGTTTGGTACATCTTATCATACTTATCCTTTTTTATTGCTATCACTCTTCGCAAAGTAAAATATTCTTTAATTTTTATACGAATACAGTCAATAGTCTTGTGAAAAACCACATCTAAACCTCACTCACAATCAAAGAAACGATTTGACCAAGTACACATGCCATACCTTTTTATTGATACTTTGACTTCATGCCTAATTAAAATAATGTGACAAAACACAATCAGTGGGTTTTTTGCGCAAGCCCTGATGAAGAGTTGCAGGGTTTGCAGAGATAGTGGATTTTCTACGAGGTTCCAACCTCAGGTATGCTTTAACTTCTAATCCTACTATCTATGATTCTCTAGTAAAACAGTTTTGGTAGACTGCTACTGCCAACACTATTGCTGATGGGACTCTAGAAATACATGCGACTATTGATACCACAGTATAACAAACACATGAGAGCATCTATTAGAATAAGACTTTAATTACAGATCTTCCGGGATTACAATGTAGCCAAATGATAGAATTTTTGAGGGTATGGGGTAAATGGGTATCCTACTGATGGAACTTTACCTTTGGCAAAGCTTTTCATACCCCACAGAGATATTTAGTCCACCTATCTTTTGCACTGTATAAGCTCTAAAAGTGGTGGATGAGATCAATTTGGTAGCAATATTGCTACTGCTTTGATTTGTCTATCCACTGGCAGAGTTTATAATTTTTCAAAACTTATTTTTGATGGTATGGTGGCAAATTTGAAAAGCAAGACAAAGTTTTTTGATTATCCCTTGTTTTTTTGCAAACTATTTATTGATATTCAAAAACAGAAAACAAACACAACCCTTATCTGGCTGTTACCTGACCAAAAAGATTTTTGGGAAATGAAAAGGGGTTTTAGAGACACCAAGACCTTTGTTGCCTACTATGTTGCTTGTTGCTACTACTAATCCAAATGCAGGTCAAGAACATCATGTTGTGGCTCAATCTCAACCATCATCATCCACACTTCCAGTACCATTTACATCATCACCACCAGTACAATCTCCACCACCTATACCTACACCTACACCTATACCTGAAACTAAACCTGAACCAATTGGGCACACCTTTGAGGAGCCATCTCCTACCCACCAACACTTCTCACCCCCACAAGAACAGGCCCAAGGACAGATGACTATGGATGATTTGCTTCAAGTAGTTCCTCAGTTGATGTCAAGAATTGATAGCCTGGAAACATATCTCAAACAAACCAAGCTGACAATGGGGAGTGTTATTGTAAAGTTGGTCAAGAAGGTAAAGAAGCTGGAAGGGATTTTGAAAAGGAGAAATGTGGTTTTATCAAACTCTGAAGAGGAAGAACTTGAGGCTCAAGGGAGGAAAAGTCAAGATTGATCCTCTAGTTTTTTCTTGGTACAAATGGCTGGTTACATCCCTTTCTAAGCCTACTATCAATGCTTCAGGGGAGGAACAAGTGGAAGATATAAGCCCTACCACATTAGAAGAAGCTAAAACTCTCTCCAAGGTTGCTTCTCAAAAGCCAAAATCAATTGATAAGGGAAGAAGGTATAAGAAAGGAAATGATTAAGGGAATAGAATTGCCACAGCTTGGACTGCAGAAGAAGGTTAAAACTGGCAGTATAAAAGTTAGTATGTTAGTGAACCCAGTTAGAACTTACTTCGGCAGTACTAAAAGGTCTATTCCTTCCCCTGATAAAGGCCAAAGAGAAGGAAAAGCTCCTATGATCATTGAAGAAGCTCCTAAGAAGTCTAAGGAACAAATTCTACAGGAGGAAGCTAGCCTTGCTGAAGCAATCAGATTGGATACTTTACAAAAGAAGAGGAGGCTAAACAAGTACACTTGGATTCTCTCCTAGCACAAAGACTTGCAGAAGAAGAAGAATTAAGTGAGCAACAAAAGAAAAGAAGAGCTCAAGTTCAATTTGAAGCTCAACATTACACAGATGAAGATTGGGATTTAATTAGAGCAAGATGAAGCCATACAGAGTTGTCAAAGAATATGCTAGGAATTGACTTACAAGAGAAGATTTTTGTAAAGAAATGTTTATCTAGTGAATCAAAGAAAGAAATATTTTGCAACGGAAAGAGCAAGAGCTAAACGAAAAAGGCCCAGGACTCAATCACAGCTGAGAACAAATAATGATGAATTATTTTGAAGAATCAGGGACCATGGAATTATATCAGCTAGAAGAATTGAAGTTTTTGAAGAAGTTAAAGAAAGAATTGATAACTGGTGATACAGTATGAATCATATGCACCAATAAACTTTGAAGCCACTAAAGATAGTTTGAAAAGATTTGGTGAAGAACTCCAAACAAAGACATATCAAAAGACAAAAGAATGATGAAGCAAAAGATGATGAGCCAACCAAGGAAGTCTTGAAAAGGAAAAACAGATGGCAATGAAAGGATTGCATATAGATCTTGAAAGGGAGATTCCTGGAATGATTCAGATGAAGTTAGTGAAAAGATGATTCTGTTTCAGTACTAAAATTCTGTTATTCCTGTTCCTATACTATGAAATCACCTAGTATAAGCTACTATAAGATTTTCAAGCAAGGAGAAAAAGTGTGTACCAAATAAATAGGGATTGAAGCGAACTAATATAGTTACTAAATTTTGGGTGGCTTTGTCTTGAAGGATAAATCTTGAGATGAACCTACTGAGTTATATAGGAATATGTCATGAATAGATATGGTATGGATGACCAG
Organism: Tanacetum coccineum; assembly: GCA_026074375.1. NCBI lineage: Eukaryota > Viridiplantae > Streptophyta > Magnoliopsida > Asterales > Asteraceae > Tanacetum > Tanacetum coccineum. The sequence continues at coordinate 14,659 of BQNB010121150.1, forward strand.
AGGATGACTAGAGAAGGTACTTTTGGGAATATTTAAAAGAAGAATGTTAGGAGGAACCTCTTAGTACAGATCCTATTGGATTGTATTAGGTCAGCAAAGGATCATAAGTGGAGATATTAGGATACCGTGTAAGAGTACATTGTTAGAACTTGGAGGCAATGATATATAGATGTTAATTTGAAAGAAAATATCCTTTATCTGCTAGATAAGCAAAGCAACATGCTAGATTAAGAAACTCAAGGGGAAAAACCAATGAGGATGGCTATAAAATGTTGAAAATGATAGAAAAGCAAGCTGGTATTAGGAAGTAGTGAAGGTTGATAAGTTAGAAATCTAGGATGGAGATGAGAAGAATAACACTTGGTGGAGGTGCTATGCACTAACACAACAAATGGTTATCAGTCCACCATGTCTAACAGACATAAGGACTGCTAGTCCAGGAGACAAACGGCTCTTGTAAAGACTTCTCCAAATCAGTTTTTTATGGTTGATAACTTGCCCAATTAGTTATATGGTTTTCACTCACATATCTTTTTTTAAGTGAAGAGTTGGCTAGCCCACAAGTTTATGGTTTATGGTAAAGGCTGTGGAAAAACCAAACTAGTCCATAAGGTTATGGCTTATGGTAAAGACAAATTGCAAATCCATATTAGAATGGTTGACACTATATACCAAAAAGTGGTATGGTATTCAACTCACCAATGTTTCATGTACAAAGAGTTTGGACATCTTCATCAATCCACCATGAATTTACCTTTACTATGAGCCAAAGATTGACTAAGCCCTGAGCAACGACTACAGGTAGAAGGCATAATCAAATCCGTTAAGGACTGTAATCGGTTTTTGCCTAAAAACCATATGGTATTCAACTCACCAATTTTAGTGTACTTGAGAGTTGAAATGCTTTTTCATCACCATGGACATGGCACCTTTCTGGTGGCCAAAGACTGACATAACCCTGAGTAAATCTGGCTAACCCTGGTAAAGAGACATCAAATCCATTTAAAATGTATCAATGATTCACCTCATACAAGAGTAACCACACCTGGAAGTGGATGAGAATAAGCCAGAAAACTATAGATTTGATGTACATTATATCCATGTTTGCTGATATGAAGGATTGCTGAAGAAGATTTGAAGGAATAGTTTGCGTCATAAGATCAAAAAGCGATAAATTTGAAAGTAATTGCAATCAAGAATAAGTCGAAGAAATTCTATTTACAAACATCCTCATGATGCACAAATAATTGAAAGTAAAGATCAAGAAATATATTAAAGGAACTTTGAAGTTCACAATGAAGAATCAAGGTAGGGGAAGGATTGTTGGGAAATAGATTGTAAAAGACTTAATACTGGTAGTATAACAGTTAAGTCTGGTAGTATTATTAGTTCTGGCAGTACTAAGTTAATACTATCAGTACTAAGTTAAGTTTGGCAGTACTAAAGTTAGTACTGGTAGAGTACAGTACTATAGTTAGTACTGGTCATATTAGTAAGTCTGTTTTATGTAACAGAATAGTAATGTTATCTTGACAGAAATCTTAGGAGATACTTTTAGGAATTGATATGCAATATCTTCCACAACGTTTGTAAAGCCCATTAGGGTTTCCTTGGTGTATAAAAGGAACCCTAAGGCACAATCTTATGTACGTGATCGAAATATTAATAGAAGCATTAGAGCTTAATAGAAATCAATAGCAAATTAGTATTATTGTTTCTTCTTAATTCTTGTGTTAAGATAATATTTTATTTCCATAGCTTGAATACGGCGTATTGGTCTTCCCTGGATACGGTGTATTGGTCTTGTTTCCTTCGTGGTCTTTTGTGAAGTGCAAGCACATATACGCCGTATCTTTGTTGATGGATACGGCGTATTGGATGTCAGAACAGTAATCTTCAAATTTCTTCGTTTAAGCTTTAGAATGCGTGCCTTTTTGCTAATCTTTACCAAATACTCTATAATTACTGCAATTCTTAAATACAAACGATTAAGTAACAATTCTTTGCAATAATTAAACTAAATGGGTTATTTACATGGGATAAATAATGCTATAAAAGTAATGTTATTTGATGTCATCATTAATGTTGTAGGTATTTTTGCGGAGCCGATCCGATGTTCGAAGAATTGATACCGAGGTTTAGCTGCTATCTAATTCGTTGCTGTATGTTATTATTTAAGTATGATATGTGATCATAAGTGGTAATTTTATATGGCTTCTAGCAGTTGGTGTTTTATTTGATGTCTGGACATGTGTTTGTGTTTGTTTAAGCTTTGCGATATCTTTTTAATATTTGATTTAAGGTCACAAGTGTTGATTCTATATGGTTTGTATAATATGTGGTTATAAATTGTTAGTGATATCTTTTAGACTCTGATATATGGTCATAGGTCTTGATTCTACAGATTTTTTTGTGAGGATATGTGTTTGTGTTTGTTTAAGCTTTGTGATTAGTCTAATTTGTTATCATGAGTGGTGAATTTATATGGTTTGTTAGATATGTGTTACTGTTTGTTTATGCTTTGTAATAAATCTGATTTGTAATCTTAAGTGGTGATTTTACATGGTTTGCTACATGTTATGTTTTATTTGATTTTTAGGCATGTGTTTGTGTTTGTTTGGGCTTTGTGGTATCTTTTCAAGATCTGATGTGTGGTCACAAGTATTGATTTTACATAGTCTGGATAGTTTGTGGTTATAAATGCTTTGTGACGAGGAGTTTCTGGATATGTGTATGTGTTTTTATATGTGAACCTTGGATGTATGTTTTGTTTTAGTTAAAACGCGGTTATTGTTGCCTGGGTGTGATCGTGAGTGTCATATCCTACATTTTCTTTGGTTTTTGGGTGTCTTTTATGTTTTACTATATTGTTTGTATGTAATCTATGGTCATTGGTGTAGATTATATACATAATCTTTCGTTGTGCAAAATGGAAGGACGGTTGAGTGTGAAATTGGTTCACCTTTCCAACCTCTATTTTCTTAGTTGAGGCATTAATTAAAAGAGACAAGGGATTTGTGGACATGTTTGTGTTTTTTTTACGCAAAGGTCTCCCACGTGGTGGTGTTTTGGTAAGACCTCAGATGTTTTTGGCCGAATATGACGACGGGTGCTATAAGTAATGTAATGAAAAGGTTTTGTTATAGATAAAAGACTTAAAGTAAAGAACACAAAACTGTTCAAAGTTTAATCATTATGTTAGGATTAAAAGCCTTCTTAATACTGCTAGCATTACTGCTGCTCATATCAGAGTTAATGTTGCTCAGTTGTGTTAGTACTGCTCAAGAACTTCAGAGAAAAATGTTAAGTGTTTACTATTGCTAGTACATAGTTAGTACTGCTAGTGTAAAGTTACTACTGCTAGTGCATATTAGTGTTGCTCAGAGACTTAGAAGAAAAACTGCTAAGTAGTTACTACTGCTAGTACAAAAGTTACTACTGTTAGTACAAAGTTAATGCTGCTGAAGGAGCTAATGCTGCTAGTGAAAAAGTTAGTACTGTTGAGTTAGTTAGTACTGCTTATGTGGTTTATATGAGTTATTTGTGTAAAAGATATGTATAACTTATTTGTTTAAAAGATTTGATATTCTTAGGAAAGTATTATAAACCGAGTAGGACTCCTTGGTGTATAAAATGAGGTCCTATGGCATAGAGATTGATGTACCAAAACCAAAATCAATCTTAGTCTTAGCTTCAAGGTCTTTGTAACCCTAATACTTTGTGAGTATTCGTATTATTATAATATTGGAGCTTGTTTGTTGAATTATATGTTCTTAGAATTACTGTTCCATTCATAATTCTTCTCAATATTAAAGATTAGATTCCGCATAATCTTTAATACATTCAAACAAAGTTTCTACTATAGTTGTGTTAGATTTATCTAATATAACTAATCCTTATACAAGCTTAAGGAATTCGATCTATTGAAGTGGGATCAACACTTATGATTTTGAAGAAAATGGCACCAAAGAAAAGAACCACAAGGGCATCACCAGCCACAACAACCACCACCACACCGGTCACTAATTCCCAGCTTAAGGCATTGATCGACCAAGGCGTTGCTGATGCATTGGCAGCATGTGACGCTGCCAGAAGCATGAATAGCGATGACAACCATGATTCTGGACCGGGTGTAAGGAGACAAGCTCCTCTTGCTCGTGAGTGCACTTACCCAGATTTCATGAAATGAAAACCCCTATATTTTAAGGGTACTGAAGGAGTTGTCGAGTTGACTCAGTGGTTTGAAAGAATGGAAATTGTGTTTCGTATAAGCAACTACAGTATGGAAAACCAAATCAAGTTTGCCACTCGTACTCTTCTTGGAAGTGCTCTAACGTGGTGGAACGCCCATGTTAGGACTGTTGGTCACGATGTTGCGTACGCAATAACCTGGACAAACCTGAAAAAGATGATAACCAACAAGTACTGCCCAAGGGGCGAGGTTAAGAAACTTGAGGTTGAGATGTGGAATCTGAAGGTTAAAGGTACCGATGTGGTAAGCTATAATCAACGTTTTCAGGAACTGGCATTGATGTGTGCTAGGATGTTTCTTGAAGAGTCAGATAAGATCGAGAAGTATGTCGGTGGTTTGCCCGACATGATTCATGAAAGTGTGATGGCATCTAAGCCAAAGACCATGCAGGATGCAATTGAATTTGCAACTGATCTGATGGACAAGAAGATCAGCAACTTTGCTAAACATCAAGCTGAGAATAAGAGGAAACTTGATAACAACAACCAAGCTCAACAACAACCTCCCAAGAAGCAAAGTGTGGCTATAGCTTATACCGCTGGGTCTAGTGAAAGGAAGGAGTATGCTGGAACTCTATCGCTGTGCAACAAGTGCAAGTTTCATCACAATGGCTAGTGCACTATAAAGTGCGCAAACTGCAAGTGAGTTGGTCACTTGACCCGAGACTGTAGGAGTCCTGCTGCTACTAACAATCAGAGAAACCTCACTTGCTATGAATGTGGGAATCAAGGGCATTACAGGAGTGATTGCTCGGAGTTAAAGAACCAAAACCATGGAAACTAAGCTCGAGGTACTCTAACACGGGGAATGGTGCATGCCTTAGGAGGAGGAGAAACCAATCAAGACCTTAACGACATAGAGGATGATATCAATGCTTAGACTCTATTCCTTTAAGAATTCTCGCTGTATTTTCTCTTAAATTTCCATTATGTTGTACGAATGATTTCAAATTATCTATCAAATCAATGTGTTGTGAAAAATTTCATCGAACTCACTTTAATTCCCTACTTATTTATATAAGCCACTCCCACAAATATTATGAAATTATAACATTATTTTGATGAAAATGAGCATTGCATTGTTAATCCTCAAATATACATAGCTTGATAACCTATGTATAATTCAGGAAGGACCATGCCCATGCTGAGAGTAGTCATCTTAAAACTTCTTGTCAAGAAACAATTTTATATTTATATCAAGTTTTATGTGCATATTCATAAAATGTATTTATCACGAGGAACCAAACTAATAATCATAAAAAAACTAAGTAAACTCTTACACCACCTTACTCTATAAAGTCAACATAAAAAAAATGTTATAACTGACGCGTTAAGCCAAAGGGAACGAATAAGCCCACTAGAAATCGAGCCTTTTTTGAAACAATAAATATTAAACCAACGTCACTTATCTTGAACGCTCAAGTTAAATCAATTTAAAAGGGAATGCAAACGAGTTACTAAGCATGGTAACGAAATATTCGAAAGACATAAATAAAAATAACAAATAGATTTGTTACCACAACATCCGTTTATTATCTTAGAAATAAGATTACATAAGAACATAAAGGAAATACAAGTTTTATTACAACCCTTCCCTA